>PYAF01005688.1:498711-557063 GCA_007407185.1 Glycine tomentella
ATTAATTATTAAACTGCCCTGTAAATAAAAATTAGAATAATTAAACTTAAAATAATCCAAATTAATTAAAATCCGAATTATTGGTCTAATTAAATCTTAAATGAGAAACAATGCAAAATATAAACAATTAAGCACAAGTTAGGGATTAAAATGAGTACAAAAAGATGAGTAATTAGTGATAAATAGTGACTCATCAACGTGCTTTGCCCGTACCAGTTGATTTGAAACGAAGTAATCATTCGTCTGAATATCAAAATAAGAACCTGGTGCAAAACGAAGCATGTAGTTACACCACCTGGGCAAGAATGCATAAGATTCTACCCAGTCCCCATAAACCATTGTCATTGCTTTCTGCTTCGCATACCAAGCCTTTCGATAAGAAACTTTAAATCCATATGTGTTGGTAATCCTCTCCTGAACCAATGAGATTATCACATCAATAACATGCCTTGAGAAAAAATATGTTTTTGAAATGCATAACAGCGAATTAAAACATACCAACAACCAGTGCAACAATCACGTCAGAATCAAGCTGTCTGTGACCTTGTGAAATATGATCATTCAAGCAATTGTGTTATCCACCCCATTTTGAAACAACCCACTTCTCACGGAAAACTGGTTTAATAACCCTAACCCTCCAAGGGCAACCATCAGTATGTGCAACACACTTCATGGAAAACTTGTCAGACTTGCTCTCAACCACAGTTGCTTCTTGATTCTCCTTCATCAAGTTATGCTTCACTGCTATTTGCGCTTCCTTTTTCGAGTCAAATTCTTGTTTAACAAACAAATCATCCCCTAGTTGCCACGGACCCTGCACTGATTTTGAACCCGAACCAGAACCATAACCGCTAAAAGAGTCTTATTCGGTGGGTAACTACAATCAATATATGTATAATGAGGAATTCCTTGCCAGAAAGGAATCACCCCAGCAGCTGCACATTCAACGTCAGTTTAATTAACGATATCAACTAAAAGGCACTAGCAACACAAATTCTTACAAAAAAATGAATCACTTAAGATTTATAAGTATCTATCTAAAAAGTAAATAAAAATAAATCAACTTAAACCCTCCAAACCCTAAACACGATGTACGCCTGCTGACACAACCTTAACCCATCACTCGAATACCCAAACCCTAAACCCCAACCAAACCCTAAACCTCAACAGAAAGCCCTAAACCCCAACCAAACCCTCCAAACCCTAAACACAATGTACGCCTGCCGACAACCTTAACCCATCACCCGAATACCCAAACCCTAAACCCCAACCAAACCCTAAACCTCAACAGAAAGCCCTAAACCCAAACCAAACCCTCCAAACCCTAAACACCATGTACGACTGCTGACACAACCCTAGCCCCTCACCCGAATACCCAAACCCTAAACCTCAACAAAAAGCCCTAAGCCCCAACCAAACCCTCTATAACCCTGTACTATCAATCCTAAATCCTATCCCCTAACTATTTAACCCAAACAATAAAGCACAAACACTTCCAGTTAAACAGCATTCACCTAAACAATTTTCTATATAAAACAAAATTCTACCATCCTAATTCATTAGTCAACAAAGTTAACTAACAAAATAACATCATTTAATGCACATTCAAAAACATATTAATAAACAATATAAAACAAATTAAATGACAAAACATACATATAGACATATATGCGTACATTCTAATTCACATCCTCAGCTAATTTACCTTGTTTTGGTTGACTAGAACCACCCTCCGCATGATCACGACTTTGAGATGGTCCGACATTAACATCTTCCTGATGCACACCAGCATCCTCATCCTCATCCGACGCACTAGCATCCTCCTTAAGAAGCCGATCTTCCATTGCGATATTTTCATCATCGTCATCCTCTTCATCGTCATCCATGACCCAAGTTGGGTCATGTGAATCCTCCTCAGACACGTTTACCTCTCCACCAACAAATGATGCCCGTCCAGCAGCATACGATGCCCCTCCAGCAACATATGATGATGTATGATGTGGAACTGCCTGGATGGGTAAACCCACATCCTCAACTTGTGTAATATCCACGTACAACTCCAAAAAATCTTTTCTTCCCTGGTTGCAAAATTCATCCAATACCAACTCCACGTCTTCATCATCCATTATTTGAAACCCCATGAACTTCTCGTGTTGCCATAATCTTCCCGTCAATAAAGTGATACATTGGTTGCTATTTAGACATATTTTTCGTCATATCTTCTCATGCAATTCACTAAGTGTTGAGGTACGCTTTACAGAGGTTCCTCGTGTTTCCCCTTCAAAAATGACACCCTGTTGGTCTTGATATTTTCTTCCATTGCAATATAAGATAACGCAAATAGAATCACCACTTGAACTCATGCTTCTCGTCACTCAAAACAACTTCAAAAATCTCTGAAAAAAAATGAAAATACACTAGAATAGTAGGCAGTTTAGCAAAGACACAGAACACTGGACAGCCAACTATGAGGGACAGTCTGAGGGGGGGCATATTTATAGAAATGGGGCAACCATAACATGCCTAATCCAGGCATGTTACACTGCCCCATTTTTGTAAATATTGTTCAAATAGCCCCTTTTTCGTAAATATTTAATAAAAAAATATTATTTAGGTTCTTTTGCCGAAAAACTATTGTTGCACTGTTTTAATCGATTACCAGAATATGGTAATCTATTACTTAAGCTTTGAAGAACACTTTAATTGATTACAACAATATGGTAATCGATTACACTTCACAAAGTCATAGAAAAATCTTCCTGTGATAATCAATTATGATTTGTGGTAATCGATTACTTGGCATATTTTTGGAAACAAATAATCGATTAATTTGTTCATATATCTTTTCCAAAAAACTCAAGAACACTTTAATCGATTGAATGTGTTAATAATCAATTACATAAGTAAAATTAATCGATTACATTAGCATTTTAATCGATTACGGACAGTTACAAAGTGATTTCTATAAATAATTGTTGGGTGTTTTGGAAAATAAGAACGAAAATTACAAATTTCATTCATAAGATTTTTGTGCAAGAAAAGGTTTATAGTGCTTATCTCTATTAAAGTCCCAAAATCCTCAAGATTCAAAGATTTCAAAGGATAGTTTCTTCTTAGGCAAGCTTTCAAAAGAATTTTTGTAAAGAAGTTTTTGAAACAACTTCTTCCATCTTTCAATCCAAGTCTGGCAAATCATTTGCATACTTCATTTATTGGATCAAAGGTGGTTTCTTTCTTTACACTTTGCTGTGTATTCTTTTGAGTACCCTTTTGTATTAATAACATAGGATTTCTTAGAGTTTTACTAGGATAGGTGTTCCTAGTGGATAAAAGTAGAGAGGTGGGTGATCTCTATGTCTTGGATCACAAAGATTCTAAGGTGTTAGAAGTCTCGTTCTTAATCTAGGTATGATTAAGAGTGATTGTGTAAAAAAACTTGTAAGAATATTTTTGTTATTAGTGGAACTCTAACCATTGTGGTTGGAAGAATTGGATGTAACTTCTCAAGGTGAGAAGTGAACCAGTATAAACCATTGTGTTGACTACTTCCTTTAATCTTTTCTTGTTGTCTTAATTTGTGATTCTTTGGTGCTAGCTTTCTTACTCAACAAGCGAAAGTTTCGTGATTGTTTTCTTGAACTGGGTGGTTTGATTGGTTGGAACATTCTTGGTTGAATTGTGATACGATCTTGATTACTCTGATTCTATAAAGATTTTCAAAAGAGCAAGTTTAAACTAATTCACCCCCTTCGTGTTATTGTGTGTGTTCATACTATTTTCATTGTGGACTTCGCACTCATCTTGTTAATTCAATCATTTTAGAACTATAATTTATTCCTAAATCAAATAAATACCTCAGACGTCTTGAAGTCTGCAGAACAATCAACTGAACAATTCACATTTTCAAACGCATCAGTTTTTTCTTCAATGTCTTCATCCATATTAATTTCTTCAGACATAATACAGTCATACAATCCACTCGTCGTTGTCCATCTTCAAAAATCAAAATAAAATTTATACATTGACAAAACATACGCATAATATCAATATTTAACATTAAAGTCATAAATTCATAAAAAATACAACATGAATTTCATTAACTAATAATAATTTACAATTAAAACATCCAATTTTCAAAAATATAATATTCAAAATAATCAAAATAAATCATAACATACCTAAGTATCTAATTTATCTATACTAAATCCTCCTCGAATTTTAGAAGGGATACCCAATTTTTTTAAAATTCATTTAAAACCATTATAATCCTTTTTAAATTTTATTTTTAAAAATTATTTAAAAATACACCTGCCATATGAACCATATGGATTAGCTAATCTGTATGAACTATATGGATCAGCTGATCCGTATGAACCATATGGATCAGCTAATCCGTATGAACTATATGGATCAACTGATCCGTATGAACCATATGGATCAGCTAATGCGTATGGATTATATGGATCAGCTTATCCGTGTGGACTATATAGATTAGCTGATCCGTATGAACCATATGCATTAACTAATCCGTATGGTTCATACGGATCAACTGATCCATATAGTTCATACGGATTGGCTAATCCATATAATTTATGCGGATTAACTGATCTGTATGGAATCAAAAATCTGTCATTACCTTGTTGCCACCACGACCAACCACCAACCACAACCAGCCACCACCAGCTCGACTCCGACGAAGGCAAACACTAATCTTCACTACCACCAACCACAAATGCACATCCAACAACTCTACAACCATTAAAGTAAAGCACAACAGCATATACCGCTACGTCTGAACACCATCGAGTTAAAAGCTGCTGAAAGGTATTTTTTCCATTTTAAACTTTTATATAGTGTATGAAGAAAATTGTATAGTGTATGAAGTAGCACTCAAATGTCACCTGCTGTAGAAAGTTTTGTCGTTGAATGTGAAAATAATAGGAATACTTCACAACAACCAAGAGGGGGGTTGAATTGGTTGAACCTTGGTATTTTAAAATCAAATTCAAATCAGAGTTTCAGGATCTTTATCACTTTTAAAATCAAGAAACCTTTTACTCAATCAAATAGCTCAGTCCAAGAATTCAAAAGATCAAAACATAACTTGTTGTACAATGAATATGATTCAAAGAATTAAAGACAGAATATGATGAGAATAGAAATAAGAACACAAGCAATTTATACTGGTTCACTTCAAATCATGAAGCTATATCCAGTTTCTTCTAATTCACACTGAATTAGAGTTCCACTATTATAAAATATTCTTACAAGCTTTTACAAGAACCTCCCCTTTATCAACTCTAGATAAAGAACAAAAATCCAAAACCCTATTAGACTTCTACGGAGAAAGATCCAGAGAACACTACTCTGATCTTTAAGTTAGAGAACCCTTCTCTAATCCCAAGCTTTAAGAAATCAATTATAATAGCCAAAAACAACAAAATTTGTAAACAAAATTACAATCAATGAGTTAAGGAAAGAAACAACCTGATGATCCAGTGAATGACATGCACATGAATGAACAATTCAGGTTGAAAGAGACTTCTTGCTTTAAAGAATCACTCAAAAACCCATGAATGTTTTAGTGTAAGCAAGAACTCATAGAACTCAAAAAAAATCACTTAGAACGTGTTTAGAAAGCTTGTGTAGGCTCAGAATACGAATTAATCAAGTTACTAAACAAGCTGAGCCAAGGTTCTATTTATAAATAACTTTTGTAACTGTCAATAATCGATTAAACACGCCATAGAATCGATTATTTCACTCATGTAATCGATTAAATCAATCTGGTAATCGATTAAAGTGTTCAACACAATTTCTGGACATGAGCAACGAACAAAATAATCGATTATTCCGTCTTGTAATCGATTAAGGCAGGAAGCTTTAAAATATCAAAATACACTGTGTAATCGATGACAGATTCTGGTAATCGATTAAACCAGGAAGCTTTATAAAACAGAATGAACTAAGTAATTGATTACTATATTTGGTAATCGATTAATGCATCAAATCTTATGTATAGCAATGTAATCGATTACTACCTATTGGTAATCGATTAAAGTGTTCATCAAAGCAGTTTATATGAAAACAAAGGTCAAATAATCGATTATTACGATAGGTAATCGATTACATTGTTCTTGAAAGTTTTTCTAGAATAAACTAAGAACAAAATAATTGATTGTATCTTTAGTGTAATCGATTAAGTCAGTACAAAAATCATTTTTCCAAAAACCTTTGATTCAAATTAAAACCTTAGTTAAATGTTAAACGCTTAGTTTGATTTTCATGAAAAACATTTAGTTAAATCAATGAATGAATGAATGCATGGATCAATCAGATTGCTTTCCTTTTACATAAAATTCCAAGTCTTCAAGCATGTTGAAAGCTCAAAACAAATCTTGTAGCAAAGACTTTCAATCTTCATGAAGCTCCCCCTGAAATCAACAAAATGTAATAAAATAATACAATGATTATTTTATTCTTTTAAATGTGTATTGTAACGACCTAAAATTATTCTAGATATTATATTTTTATTAAGGTTAAATTTTTTAGAATCGTTAGATAATTAATTTTTTTATTACTATTTTACTTTTACTGAACGGATCCTAGTATAAACTCTAAAACATATAAATTATAGAAGTTGTTAAACTGATATATATAATACGTAGCCACAGTCCTTGTACAAAAGTCATTCTCAACGAAACATAAAGATACTACAACACTTTCATCATTCATTTCCTAGAGACAATTCTTTATGTTTGTACCACCATCAGTCCAAGGCGTCAATGAAATTGACCACTGTTGCCATCTATAAAAAAATGAAACAAATCTAGTGAGAAATAAAATTTCTCAGTAGGCAAAACTAAACCACCTAAACACGTTAGTACATTAGTAAATCATCATAAAATAATTATGCAAACTATATGAATACATGAAATGAATTTTCCCAGGATGCACATGGCCTCTACATATCATACTGTATGTAGCTACACCTCGTACTGGATGTAGACGTTGCGATCGTCTTACGCAAACATGCATGATTTATGCCATATATTTGCACCTGGTCACTACATATCGTACTGTATGTAGTATTAGATTATGTTTCACAAAATCTCGTACTGGACTTGAAAACATGAATCAACCTATCATCACATCAACATCCATCCATAATAAAATCCATAAGCAAAATACATACCACCTTATGGAAAATATTTATATCACAACTTCGTACGTATCCAAAAGTATGGTTTAAACTACCATACCTTATTCAAGCAAAAATCATACCAACTTAGGCATGACAATTGAATATCCTCAAGCTACAGAAAAATCATGTTAGTAATCTAACTAATAAACCACAATATATCTTTCAAATAATTTCTAATTCCTTTAAACCTTCACAAGAAAAGATTAAAACTTAGCATGCATCTTAATTCTCCTTGCACCTACCACCTTAGTACTTCATCCTCAAAATTTAATCACTCAAGCATTTAAACCATTTATCTACATACCATTCAACCTCTACTTCTAAAAATTAATTCAAAATAGTCCCATAGTAAAAATATGAACAAACAGCCGAAATGTCATCAAAATTACTTCCAAAGATCATCAAATATGCTTCCAAACATTACTAATATTTCAGCTTATAAATCATCACCTATCCTATGGTTAAAATCAACATTTCACATCATAAAATAACCTTCAATGACATGATATTCCAGCCTAAATAATCAACCATAAATCTACCCATTTAAACATATAGGTTAGTCCAAATAAATTCTTAGCTAGAAATTGAAGCCTAGCCTACCTCAAATGGATTTGGATTTGAATTTGATTAAGTATCTGCTTCTATTGGAAATCCTCTAAGAAATGAATCCTTGAAAGAAGAAATTGATTGATGGATGAGGTGGTAGAAGAGGTCACGGTTTGTAGGCAACAAATAGAAGGCAAGCCAATGAAAGCAAGACACAAGGAAAATTGGAATTGGCCTTGGCTTTGGGATGCTAGCTCCTACGTGAATTGGGGGCAGCTGGCCTATGCACATCGAAAAGCTTATTCAAGAGGCAAAATTTTATTGGTTTAATGCTTTTGGCTGAAAATTATCTCTTGGTCCTAAGTTAATTAGTTGCCATGTGTAACAGATTTTTTTTTCCACTTCCAAATGGCCTAGAAAGTTCATGTATGGCTTGCTTGGTCTTATTGAGAAAAAAACTCTTGTGCACGTGGTATTGATCTTGGCCTGAGGAAACCTCTGATTTTGTCACCTTTTGGGATGAATATTTTGTTCCTTGGGTCAAAATTCCAAGAGTTACAAGCTGTGCCCAATCCAAATGGTCCAAAGGGCTAGATATACTTAACCAGATAGGTTCGTTCATTGTTTATTCTGTACCAATACACTAAGCAATAAATCCTCATCTTTTATATGTTAAACTAAGCTTCCTAATCTTTCTAACAAGGTATCACATGCCTTATTTGGAGTTATAAAACTCTGGCTATAACATTTTTAATCTAGACTTCAAAACTGCCAGCAAGCTGAGAAATTCCACACTGACATCTCTTAAGGTTTTAATTAATGCAAGCAGTAAACAAACTATATTTATCTGAAATTTTAATATGTTGTATTAGACATCTTGATCTTTAATTTCATATATCATACACTTAATTTGGATAAGAATTGAGAGAGAAATAAATTTTTCAATTTGGGTGGCAGATATGAAAGTTTTTGGGCAGCTTATGTTCAAATAAAATTTATCATATTTTTTTTGTATCCAACTATCATTCTACTTCCATAATTCAATCATAAATATAACTCATAATATAATTTTTAGGATGTTACATGTATGACTATTTTTCCATTAATAAAGTAATTGACCATGCTGTCCTTGAACTATTATGTTTACGATTATGGCATTAGTTACATCCCATGAGAGAGATAGTGTAGACGAGAATATGGTGGTTTACCTGGAGTGTTGCAGTTCGGTATGTGTCTGGTGGTGTGTTTCTTTTGGTGTTTGTTATTCGTCACAAGCCTCAAATGTGTTATCTTTATCTTGGCGAAACTCAAAATGGTTTGACTCTTCCGCCACACCCATTGACCACGAGGTTGGTTGCAGAGTTTGTTTTGAATTATTGTAATGGTGGGGCATATGTTGTTGCAGTTTGGCCGAGTTGGATAGGCAGCTTCCAGGTCGCCGACGAAGAAGACGATCAAGGAAGTAATTAGGCCAGTTGTGTGGTAGTGTAATTAGGCTTTGATGTACGAAGTGGGCATTTTTTGTTTGAGCAAAGAAGTATGACGTTTGCTTCTTACACCAGATCAATTTCTAATACACCCAAAACTAAACAATGCATTTCCATAAATACCCTTCCAAATAAGCTTAAGTACGGACTTGAAAATTGTTCTTCTTCTTCACGCTGCACCATTCTCGTTCTTCCTTCTCCAGCGCACCATATTGCTTTGTTATCACATTTTTCTCCAGCTCCCTTGCAGTGGTTCATCTTCTCCGTTCGTCATTCACGTTGCACTGTTTCGTCATCTCTGTCATGAGTTCTCCGTCCCTACCTTTATTTTTTATGTAATATGAATTCACAAATTTGTATGGATGATACAGATTGGAGAATCCTATGAAGGTTACAGGCTTCATACGGATTGGTCAATCCTTATACTTCATACGGATATGTAGTTTTTTTAAAATACAAATAATATAATTTAAATTATTTAATTATCATATATATTAGAATGTTAAATATTTATTTATTACACGTGTTAGATAGATTTTATGATATTTATTTGTTATTCTTATAGGTATGTGTTTTTTAAAAAAAAAATATTTCAATTCACAATACTAAACTAATATGTATGTGTTTTTTTTATATAAAAATTTGAATCGAATATAATAAATTGATATGAATGTGTCTATTTATTTTAAAATTTAAGTTGATTTTTAAAAAATAATACCTATGTGTTTATTTTTTAAATATTTCAATTCACAATAATAAACTAACATGTATGTGTTTTATTTTGTAATTGAACTTTGTTGAAGTTTTTGGTTGCTTTGAGTTAGACTAAGAATTTTGGAAATTTGAAGATTATGTTAGAACATGAGGATTGCATTGGGCTTTAGACAGAGCCTTAGGTAGATGTTAGTCGCAATGAAGAAAAAGTCCGTGAACGTCAAAGGCCAACAACATCCGTACGAAGACAACGGGTAGGTGCTATTGTTCTTGAGGATGCTCATGTGGAGCCTCACATTCCAGTTATGAAGGATGGATGTACGAATTTACAGGCTTTTCTAGGTGGGCTACAAGATACATCAATGTTGACAGAGTACGCTGATCATGTGGTTGCTAGATGGTGGCCAGAAGAGGTACTAATGTCTTTAATTAGATACAAAATTACATATATTTGTCATTTTAATGCTTGTAATTCATCTAAATTTTTTGTAGGAATGTGCTGAGTTAAAGTTGGTTTCGCACGGAAGGAAAGTGCAAAAATTTGGAAGGCCTGCACCTGAAATTGAAGGCTTAGTTGTTGTATGAGCTTAAGCCCTTTGATTAGATGCTCAGTGGAGACAGGAGACAGGGGATTGCTTTTTGCTTTTAAGGAGAGATGACACTTAGAAACCAGCAGTTTCCATCTGCCCGTAGGGGAAGGCACTATCACCCTGGATGATGTGGCATCGCTGTTGCATCTCTCAATCATAGGAGCTGATACAATCCTAAAACCAAGGCAAGTGAAGGAAGACTTGGAATTACACATGGAGGCACTTCCTTGGGTGATTAAAGGACCAATGACAAGGGATAGAGCTCAAACACTCCAAGATCATATACAATACAGCTTAAATCTCTTGGAGAACCATGAAGAAGGTTATAAAATGTTGAATTTATCTGTTGTAATCGATTACAAGTAGCCTGTAATCGATTAAATACACTTGTATAAATGTCAAATTTGTAAATAGTTCTGTGATAATCGATTACGAGTCCTATGTAATCGATTACATGGTCATCAGTAATGTAGTTTTTGAACTTAGCTTGAAGGTAATCGATTATTCTGTTGTGTAATCGATTACATGGAAGTGTGGGTTCCTGTGATAATCGATTATTCTGGCTTGTAATCGATTACCTGGTTTTGGGAGCTCCTATGATAATCGATTATTTGGTGAGATAATTGATTATTTTGTTCATGAGTCAGTTTCCAGGCTGATATGAGCAAAGTAATCGATTACCAAGAGTTAGTAATTGATTATTTGTTCCAAAATAATCGATTACCATTCGAAATAATCGAATATTACTGTTTTCTCTGAAGAGACACGATTTTTAGTTTTTAAAACAGCTGTTTAGATAGCTTCCTTTGGTAGCTACATTTGTATTTCATTTAGGACACATTTACATTTCATTAACTTACAGTTTCGTGGCCTATATAAGCTACATTTCAACAGATTGTAATGACTTTTGGTCAAATGAAATAGAATGCACTTTGTGTGTGAGAGGTTGAGAGTTATTCTCCCTTGTTCTTAATGAAGAACTTCTTGTTTCTTATCAATAGCTTCTGAGCTATTGTGGTGATTCTTGCAAGACTTATTAGAATTCCTATTCCATGGTGTCAATCCAAATCCATTTCTGATCTTCTTCCATTGTTCCAATTCCTAAATCACAAAACCTAAAAAGCTGTAAAAAAAACAGAGCACTTCATACTCTGTTTTACTTTCCATTGAAGAATTGATTCCATTGCTAGGAAGATCGGGGCAAACAGGACTTGAATCAGTTCAGGAGTCCATCAGGAGCCTTGCAAACCTATGATATAATAGATGTAGGAGAGGCAGTGCAGTTATTGATTGAATTGTTTGAAGTAACTACAGAAGAAGCAGGAGCTGAGACGGAGCAATGCCACGAGACACATGTTCGACTTTCTTGGTTGCGAGACATATATCATGTAATGACCTAAAATATTCCTATATGTTATATTTTTATTTGGGTTTTATTTTAAGATACGCATATTAGGAATTGTAAAACGTATAACTTACATAAGTTGTTAAACTTATATATATATATATATATATATATATATATATATATAGTTAAGTAGCCACAATCTATTGTTACATATATATATATATATATATATATATATATAGTTAAGTAGCCACAATCTATTGTTACATAGGTCAGTTCTTTTGGTTACATTACTTTTATTACATTATATAACTTAACTACTGGGAAACATCTCAGATACCCAAGTTAGGATTATTATTTATTTACAAAAACCTACAGCCTATGTCTCCATTTCAAAAGTTCTCTCCCATGCTCTTTTCGTCACTGACCAAGTTAATTGGCTCCATGGGTGGATTTGGATAAGTAGGAGTTACCTCTAGGAATGGGTCATTAGGATTAAACAGTCCATTAAGTATAGAAATGAGAAAATAAGTGCCAAAATAAATATATGCGCGTATAACTGGGTGCATGGTTACGACATAACAGTTACTCTCCTAGTTGATGTACCACCTCAACTCTAACGCATCAAGGAAGATGATGATTGAGGCCATCTAAGATAGAACATAAAACAAATCTAGTGAGAAATAAAAATTTCTTAGTAGGCAAAAACTAAACCACCGAACACGTTACTACGTAGTAAATAATTAATATATTCAAATGAAGCAATAAAATAATTATGCAAACTATATGGATGCATGAAATGAACTTTTCCAGGGTGCACATGGCCTCTACATATCATACTGTATGTAGCTACACCTCGTACTGGATGTAGACGTTGCGATCGTCTTACGCAAACATGCATGATTTCTGCCATATATTTACACCTGGTCACTACATATCGTACTGTATGTAGTATCAGATTCTATTTCACAAAATCCCGTACTGGACTTGGAAACATGAATCAATATAACATCAATCAAAAGTCCACCCATAATAAAATCCATAAGAAAAATACATACCATTTTATGAAAAAATATTGTTATCATAACATCATATGTACCACAAGTATGGTTAAACCACGATAACTTATTCAGGTAAGATCATTACCAACTTAGGCATGACCATTGAATATCCTTAAGCTACAAAAAAATCATGTTAGTAATCTAACTAATAATCCACAATTTATCTTTCAAATAATTTCTAACACCTTTAAGCTTTCACAAGAAAATTATAGCCTAGCATGCATTTTAATCTCCTTTCACCTATCACCTTACTACTTCATCCTCAAAATTTAATCACTCAAGCATTTGAATCATTTAACTACATATCATTCAACCTCTACTTCTAGAAATTAATTCAAAATAATTCCATAATAAAAATATAAACAAACAGTCCAAATATCATCAAAATCACCTCCAAAGATCATCAAATGTGCTTTCATACATCACTAATATTTCAGCCTATAATCCATCACCTATCCTATGGTTTAAATCAACATTTTCTCATCATAATATAACCTTCAAATGATATGAAATTACAGCCTGAATAATAGTCATAAATATGTACATTTAAGCATGTAAATTAGTCCAAATAATTTCTTAACTAGAGATTGAAGCCTAGCATACCTCAAGTGAGTTTGAGTTTTGAAATGGAATGGAGCAAGGGTTGTCTTCCTTAGGAAATCCTCTAAAAAATGAGATCTTAAAAGAGAAATTGGATGATGTATAAGTGTTAGGGAAAGGCACGTCTAAAGCAAGGCAAAGGAGGTAAAAAGGAAAAACTTGGCAAGAAATAATTTAGTGTCCTTGGAGTGTATTTTGGACAGCCATCTAACGTGCAAAAAATTTTCATATCCTTAGCTATTTATACTCTCTTAATCAGTTGTGTTTTAAGTGATTTAGTTGAGTTATAACTAAATTAGGATTTAGCTTAGTTAGGAATTAACTAAATCATCATTACATTAGAAGATATTTAACTTTAAAGTCTTATCTTGACTTTCATTCTTTTAGTCAAGATTCTCTAAATCATGGGATTTGGGCAGCTGGCTTCTACATGTATGTTGGCTGAGCAAAGGAATGAAGATGCTTGGTTTAAATTGTTCCACATGCACACAAGAAGCCTTGATTAAATCTTTTCATTTCAGCCAAAAATATTTTACAGCAGCCTATGGTTTTACTCTTTATATTTGGCTTATTGTTCAAGTGCATTCTTTGCCTTATTGAGGGAGTATATGCACGTGGATATTTCTTGGACTGGGCAAGGTCTGATTTGTCACTCTTTTAGAGCTGAACAATTTAATTCTTTTGGTCAAAAATCCAAGAGTTGCAAGTTTTACTCAATCCAAATAGTCCAAAGGGCTATAAGCACTCAACCAGATAGGGTTCACTCATTATTTATTCTGTACCAATTCACTAATCCAAAAATTCTCATTTTCTAATATGTTAAACTAGACTTCCTAAGCTTTCCTACAAGGTATCACATGCCTGATTTGGAGTTATAAAACTCAAGATATAGAATTTTTTAATCTGGACTTCCAAAACTTTCAGCGAATTCATCTTAGGACAATGACATCCCTTAGTGTTTTTATTGTTGCAAGCAGTAATCAATCTATATTGATCTGAAATTTTAATATGTTGTAGTAGATATATAGATCTTTAATTTCATATATCATTCACTTAATTTGGATAAGAATTGAGAGAGATATAAATTTTTTAATACAGGTGGCGGAAACTGTTTTTGAATGTGGACAACTTTCAATGGTTTGTTTTAAAATAAATTTTTATCCTATTATTTTTGTATTCAAGTATCATCACACTTCCACAATTCAATCATAAATATGAATTAATTTTGAGGATGTTACATATCATGTGAAATGTGAGGCAAGGCATTGGACTGTAGCAACCAGAGCATATTTGTTTCATCTTGTTGGTTGCACACTCTTTGCTAACAAGAGTGTCATACATATTAGTGTGGTATTCTTGATATTTATTCTTGATATATATGCATGTCAGCACCATAGCAAACATCGGGTATATCACTCTATTGTAGGTAATTGTCTTCATATTTATGATTGATATTTTCCAAATATTATTATGTACTATTAACATATGTGTTGTCATTGTTGTATTTCTAATTGTAGTCTTGGATCTATAAGCATTTCCCAAGTATTGGGAATGTCATTGGAAATGAGAGCTACCAGGAGCGCCAACCACGTGTCTATCACTGGAAGGGTGAGAAGGCATTACCAGTGATGACCTATCGTAAGCGATTATATAGGTTGACACTGGACGAGGTTTGTTGGACACCTTATGGTAATCACTGTGGGTTCAAAGAATTTAAAATTATCTCTCTATTTTCTGGCCACATTAGATGGGGATTGTACATTGTTAGACACCAACCAGAGAGGGTGCTAAGACAATTTGAATTTGTTCAGCTGATTCCACAAGTCCAAGGCTCTTCATCCCCATCCATAGAAGATGTTCATCATAGATGGATCTACTTTTCACAATACCTTGCAGCGACCGGAGACTTAATTACTTTTCCCAATCAGTGCGCTTCTGGGTGTATGGAGTAGTTTTATCAAATATTTCACCCATTCATGACTCTGCCACAGCTTGGGGAGCCTCTTCGATATCCTCCCATGATGCATCATCTATTACCAGATTCACCACATGTGTATAATGATGATACATCACTTGTGCCACCTCCATCTTTAGCAACATCTATTGATACTCAGATGCCTTGACATGTTGTGGTATGATACTTTTATATTTATGTTTTACAATTTTTTTTAAATTAATTGCTCCAATACGTACTAATCATATATTAATTTGTCATTGTCTCAGACTGTGTGCCAAAGGATAACAAAAAACTTGCAACATATGAT
Organism: Glycine tomentella; assembly: GCA_007407185.1. Lineage (NCBI taxonomy): Eukaryota > Viridiplantae > Streptophyta > Magnoliopsida > Fabales > Fabaceae > Glycine > Glycine tomentella. The sequence continues at coordinate 514,526 of PYAF01005688.1, forward strand.
AGACATGAGGATAGTCACTGTTTGCATAGATGCATACATATAACAGACGATTAGCATGCGGTGTCACTGAGCAACGAAATGTATATTGCGGTGTAGAAAGACGAGGGATACACAAGGGAGACATATTGGTGGACGAAGTTGAGGATAATTGTATTATTTCTTTGACTGTAAAGTGATGTTGTCCAACGATTTATATATGAATATTATAATTTCACGTGTTTAAATTAAATATGACAATTGCAAACATATAAACATTAACAAATGATCAATCATATCCTAAATCAACATGTTTTGTGCGCAACCTCATGAAATTAGTATACTCGTGCATTCGACTAATATAAGGTGTCGGCCACTGTTTTGCTTGATGGTAACAGTGCCTTGACCATAACAAAGTTGTCGATGGCATAGGACATCCATCTCTCAATAAAACCTGTGACAATGACCAGTGTGCATACAATTATTAATAACATGTGTTTAATCATGGAAATAAAGTAAAACGGCCATTCTAATACCTGAACAAAATGATTGTCATAGACATAACCAATACACATAATGCAATGAACAACAGTATCTCTAGGCGGTTGGCTTCTAAGAGGGAAAAATGTCATACTTTGTTGGAGAGAAAGAGAAACAAGAATGACGTTATACCTTGATGCAATTACATAACCCATATCTGTAATATCTGTCCTCTTATCCATGGTTACCTACACGTATCAAATTGTATTAGTATTATAAAAAAATTAATCCATGGTAGTGTGACAACAAAAAAAGTTTACCATTGACAATCCATCAACAAGTAGGGACCGCTTTAACTTCTCAAATCTATGTAACCTACCAAACAAGGCTATATACTCATCAAACCATTATGCAAGTTATTTGAGCAAATGCTTGCGTACCAAAGACCATGAATCTTCACCATAACCTAATAAGACAACAATTACACAATATCCACAATTACCATCAACTTTAACTTCAACAATGTTTAAAATGAAATCCTGCATGCATGGATGAAATTTATCCAGCATTGGTATGTTCTTGTTCGATTTAGTTTATTCAGATGATGATGCAAACCGTTTTTGTGTGGAGCAGTTATTTTGAACAGAATGTAATGCATCCACATACTCAAAGTAAGACAGATCCCGCTTGGTTGATCTTTGGTGTTTGGTTAGCTGTTTCTTTTGAGCACCTTTTGTTTTTACCTTTTCAGGAGGAGCACACATAGAAGTTAGATCAGGATATGCAAGTTCTTTTAGTTTAACTTTTAGAATCACTTTGCCACACATATCAAGATTTTCAAACCGCTTGACATCATCCATATTTTTTGGCGGAGGTTAAAATTTTCAAACCAAGGTATAGATGAGTGCGAAGTCCACATTGAAAACAATATGAACACACATAATAACCAAGAGGGGGTGAATTGGTTTAAACTTGGTCTTTTAAAAATCTTTAAAAAAATCAGAGTAATCAAGATCGTATCACAATTCAACCAAGAATGCTCCAACCAATCAAATCACTCAGCTCAAGAAAACAATCACAAAAATTTCACTTGTTGAATAAGAAAGATAGATAAGTGGATTGTTCATCTATTTTGTCTGAAGAAATTAATATGGATGAAGACATTGAAGAAAAAATTGATGCGTTTGAAAATATGAATTGTTCAGTTGTTTGTTCTGCAGACTTCAAAACGTTTGAGGTATTTATTTGATTTAGGAATAAATTATAGTTCTTAAATGATTGAATTAACAAGATAAAAAAAATTATCCATTTTTGTAGGTGTTCATTTCCCGTGAGGACGTATTGAAGTGGGCTCGTATTGTTGCATATCGTAATGGTTTTGTAGCTGTGATAATGAGGAGTGACATGTCAAATGGAAAGCTGAGGACAACATCATATGTTTTAATTGGTTGTCAAAGGAGCAGAAAGTATAGATCATGGAAAAAAGGTTTTGTAGCCTCAACGACTAGCACCAAAAAATATGAATGTCCTTTTAAGCGGCGAGCCAAACCAGTCTCGGGAGGTCAAGGGTGGATGGTGAATGTAATATGTGGCACTCATAATCATGCTTTGGTTAAATCATTCTGTGGACACCCATACACATAATATAAATATTTAACAACTTTAAAGTCATAAATTCATAGAAAATACAACATGAATTTCATTAACAATAATAAATTTACAATTAAAACATCCAATTTTCAAAAATATAATATTCAAAATAATCAAAATAATTCATAACATACCTAAGTATCTAATTTATCCATACTAAATCCTCCCCGAATTTTAGAAGGGATACACATTTTTTTTTTCAAATTCATTTTAAACCATTATAATCCTTTTTAAATTTTATTTCAAAAAATTATTTAAAAATACACCTGCCATATGGACCATACAAATTAGCTAATCCGTATGAACTATATGAATAAGCTGATCTGTATGAACCATATGGATTAGCTAATCTGTATGAAATATATGGATCAATTGATCTGTATGAACCATATGGATTAGCTAATCCGTATGGACTATATGGATCAGCTGATTCGTATGGAATCAAAAATCTGTCATTACCTTGCTGCCACCACAACCAACCACCAACCACGACCAGCAACCCCCAGCCACCACCAGCTCGACTCTGACGAAGGCGAACATTAATCTTCACTACTACCAACCACAAATGCACAACCAACAACTCTACAACCACCAAAATAAAGCACAACAGCATATACCACTATGTCTAAACACCATGAGTTAAAAGCTGTTGAGAGGGGTATTTTTGCCATTTTAAACTTTTATATAGTGTATAAGAAAATTGTATAGTGTATGAAGTAGCACTCGTGAGTCGTGACATTTTTCCTTGTCCACCAAAGACCAAATAAAACGAGGTGCACCATAGCCCAGGCCCTCTTATAGTCCTTTTGTTAGAAAACTTTCAGATTTAGTATGTCATTATTTGTGCCTATACATAAGATAACTATGAATGTTAACGAAATTGTCAATGAGTAGGGGAGATGGAATTTGAATTTTGTCAGCCCTTACAAGAAACATACTTTAGATACTACCCGTGCTATTCCTCCTCCAAATAATCTGAAAGGGACAAATAATCTAACTTGGCGTGGCACATCTAATGGGAGCTTCTCTGTAGCTTCCAATGTGTTCCCTGAAGGTTTTTAATCTAGTTTCTTGGGGCTGTTGCCTCAGTCATTCAAAAAAAAAAATTATATGTCATTCTTACTATACGAGCAATTTCCTTTTTTTGTTTCTTTGTTAATTCAAAATATCTTATAGTCCTTTTATTAAAGAATTCTCCCTTTTCAGATTTATTATATGTCATTCTTACTTTTAAAAGTTTTTTTGTTCTTCTAATAATAGATAAAGAATTGTGAATGTTCTCCAAAATCTTCTAATAGGTAATATTCTACTATGTAAAAAATTGCTTCACATATGTTCATTATTTAACGTTATGAATTTTTTATCTACATCTCTCTTTTTTCACTTCTGATACAATATTCTTTTGAATTTGGTAAGTTGTACACGAAAAATTGTGGTATGTGCTTGGATTCACCAGAAAAAGGTATGGTCTTTTTCTATCTCTCTCAAAAATTGCTTCCTACTATGATCGTTTTCTACTGCTCTATAAAAAATTGCTTCATATGTATGCTCATTTTTTAAAGTCATGAACTTTGATTCTACATCTCTTTTCTCACTTCTGGTATGATATTATTTTCAATTTAACAAGTTGTATGCAAAATATTGTTGTATGTGCTTGATTCGCTTAAAAAAAAAGGTATGATTTTTTTCTCTCTCTGAAAATTGCTTCCTGTATGATCTTTTTCTACTACTCTGCAAAATTGGTAGCAATTGATTCAACCCGTCCCTATCACTTTTTTACTTATGTGGAAAAATAAATTATCTAGAAAAATTGCTGCCTTATTATTGAGTGCATCTCTGTAATTTTCTACTTGAATTTTTTTATAGTATATGTTCATCTTTTTAACGCCATCTGAACATTGTTTTTTCATTTTTATTCCTATTTATGATATGATATTGTTTTCATATTTTTATTTTTCTTTTGATACCTTTTATTACCACTACTCTGATATTTTGGTTTTCCTTATTTTGTCTTTTTTATTAATGTTATTTAGTTATATGAAGTTTTTTAAATTTTTTATACGTTCTATACAAAAACTGGTAGTTTGTGCTTGATTCAAAGAGGTATGTTATATATATATATATATATATATATATATATATATATATATATATATATATATATAGTTCTTTAAAAAATGTTTTGTATATGTTCATTATTCTGTTTTGCTTTCTTTTAATTTTGATTTTTGATGATTTTATGTAGAACTCACTACTACAGACGACACATACGACAACGATTTTAAATCACATACGACGACAATTGTTGAACCGTCGTTGTTGCACGTGTCATTGTAAGTTGAAACTTTTGACGCCGGTTATAAAAACCGTCTTCATATGTGCACATACAAAGACGATTTTTTCACGATTTTTGGAAAAATCGTCTTTGTATCTCCTTTTGTGTTTTTTTTGTAAAAGGAGATACGAAAACGGTTATTGCGAAAACCATCTTTGTATGCACACATACAAAGATGATTTTCCCCAAAACTATCTTTGTTTCCCCTATTTTTTTTTATTTTTTTTACAGAAGATACGAAGACGGTTATTCTTAAAACCGTCTTTATATGTGCAGATACCAAAGACAGTTTCCGGAATAACCATCTTTGTTTCCTCTAGTGTGTTTATTTTTTTTTTTTTGTTAAAATAAGATACGAAGACGATTTTTCCCAAAACTATCTTTGTATGTTCACATACGAAGACGGTTTTTGAAAAAACCGTCTTTGTTTCCTCTATTGTATTTTTTTTTTTTGTAAAATACAATGATTTTTGCAAAAACCATCTTCGTATTCCATTGTGTTTTTTTTTATATAAACGCATCCTTTTCCTAATGCACCTATATTTAAAAATTATGCACCTATATTCAAAAACTGAAGACAACATGCTAATGTTATATATTATTATATATATTGAAAATCCAAAGTCACCAATGTAATTCTCAACCACAAGATCAACACTTGTCAAGCAAATAGATGTTATAATACAGACACCAACAACAAATTGTGTATTTTACATGACATTTCAAACACCAGCAACAACAACACACTGAGGGGCTTCTACCCATGACTGCATTTCATCATGGGGACAAAGGCCATGGCCAGTTCTTGATAGCTTTGAGTAGATATATATCTATCAATAGTCATCATGGGGGCCTGAAAGCATTCAAAATGAATAATTCCTGAGTACTTTATATTGAGAGAGACAGATAAAAAAAAATGTTAAAAAAACAAGGCAAAGGGACATGTATACCATACAAGTAATTACAATGTGATACCTGAATTCAAAAACTGATAAATAAAATAAAATAATCAATACCTACAAAAAATTGGTGCATATATACAAGGAGCCAACATAAAGAAATTCACAATAACACCAAAAACACATATATGAATTTATAGAGCCACATAAAAAAGTTATGCAGTAGAACAAAAAGGAAAAGAAACACTATATGATATAAGTGATTTTAGAGTTAACTGAATACAAAGAATTGAAATAAGAGAATATAGAACAAAAAGGTGGAGCATTATGAACTTCACTATCAGCTAATTATTATCTCATTTGTATCAGTTTTAGCTAGGTTATAGATTCTCCATAATATCTATATCTATATATTATTCCTTCAAGGAATAATATATAGATATAGATATTATTAAAATCATTAAAATTATTTTATATTGTCAGTGTATTACCTATTTTCTCTTTACATTGATTTGACGATGTAAACAAGAGAAAAATGTCATCATGATATCCAAAAGCTGTACACTGTCTGCAGTTGGATGAATTTCCCATCATGATATCCACAAGTTGTACATGTTATGCAATTGGATCATATCAGTACCCTTCAGGGACATTTTGTAGAGTTCCCTGATCTTTCCACCATCTCCAAATCTGCTAGATGTTGAAGATGGTTGACAGGGAGCTTTGTTTGCACTCGATGAAAGTATGGTGGCCAACATTTTCTTCAAAAGCATCTGCAACTGACTCCAATATTTTGCATGTAATTCGGGATAACTAGTACCGAAAGTGTCGGCATTTGTATCTGATACATGGCGTCCTTCAAGCATATGAGCCAAAGCTGATTCCAGCACCTGTAACAAAATTCTGGAAGTATCAACAAATGACATTTGTTGACAGTAATATACACTGGTTCAATTGATGGGTCTTACAAAAACCAAATTTTAATAAAACTATTTCGAGCAAGGTGTTCATTAATAATCTATACTATATTTTATGGAAAAGCATGGAAGATATTGTACAACCGTTAATTGACTCTAAAAAATGCAAGTCAGGAAATTATAAGAATTTTCATCATTTTATATATTCTCTGACCCTCCTTAATACCAAAGATGGTCGTGTTTGTCAAATATAACACCTAGGCAAATTATGAAGTTGACATCAAAACACATGTATGTAAGATATCACATCTTAACCTAAAAACTGAGACATTTTAACCAAGTTTCAACTGGGAAGCAAATCTAAGTTGGAAGTACAAAGCCTAATTTCATGGATTTTATAATCTTTTTTGTAGCTGGGCAGGGGCTAAGTTAATTATAGTTACACTGACAAACAGATCAACGGACTCTGCCCAAGTGTTAACTTACAAGGAGTCTTTATTACTACCTCTATCCCTATAATATGATCCTTTCAATTGATCCACACCCTTTAAGAAAAGTGGTTAATTTAGTTAATCACATTAAATTGGTAAATATTTATACTGCTTTTCCAAAATTACCCTTCATTTCTGTCTCCACTTAATTGTTTCTCACCAAGTAGTAATTAATGTTTGGAGAGAGAATACTGTAAATAATTAAGGGTATTACAGGATAAAAATAATTAATGCACACCTGAGTTTAGAAGAGGGTCTTATAAAAAGAAACAAACAATAAAATGAAAATGGTCTTATATATAGGGACGGATGTAGTAATATATATGAGATACTGAGATAGTAGATAGCATAGTGACACACAAAAGGGTAATAATGAATTAAATCATCTCAATGAAAATTTCAGTAACTCGTAATCAGAATCAAATGACTGTATAAAAAAAGTGCAGGAAAATACCACATTGGAGTGTAGATGGCTTGAAAGGCTTAATGAAATAGCTGATCTCTCCATAAGAATAGTCAAATACATATTAGGGTGAGTTTGGGGGCCATAGAAGTCCAGGGCTTTTTGCCAGTTCCTCTCTGCCAGAGATGCATACTGCTTTACTCGTTGCACAGCACTATTTTCGCCTTTACACAAAATGCTTTTCTTATTGCCAGAATTCATAAATCTCAAACAACAGTCTCTCTGATAGCAAGCCAATTGGAAGTAAGCATATGCAGCCTCCTGTTTGCGCAGTTCACCGAGCGACTCATACACAGATAATGCTTCCCTAATGGCCTCGTTAGCAGAAATCTCATGCTTTCTCAAATCTTTCCTGGCTTTTCTGTCATGGGGCATGGTGTGACTTACACATGTATCTTCCAGTGGTCCATTTTCATAAATTGCAGTAGTATTTTCTCTTGCCAAAAGCATTCCAAGCCGCAGAAAAGTATGAGCAAACTGTGTATGTGCCTCATTCTTCAAGCTGATTGTAACAGAATCATCATGTTCATTGATGGCATTCAGTTCTAACCTTGCTGCCCCATAATATCTAAGGGATTCTATATATTTCAGTTTTGCAGTTTCCAATGCATGATTGTATGCATTATGGAAAATATTATGTAGTTTAAGATTCTCAATTTTAGATACCATCTCCTCAGCCAAAGCCCGTCTGCCATGGCCCAAATTACAGTTAATTAATATTATGTTGGTGTGATCTGAAACTTCTCTGAATGCATCTATAGCATCTGTAAATGCCAGTTCAGCCTTACTCAACTCTTTATTTTCAAGTCTGATTCGACCCAATTCATTGCAAACCCACCCTTTCTTTTTAACCACAGATTGTAACTCAGACAAGATAGTTGGAAGGTTAAGTAATGCTTGTCTAGCTTCTTCATAGCACTTTAAAGCAGATAAAAGATTGGACTCTACGTCTCCCACTAGTGGTTCAACTAGGTACTCAAATATCCCACCAATTTTGACTTTACCTGCTTCCTTTGAAGTATTTTCCGTTTGAGAGACAACACTGGAGCATGAAACATCCATCTCTGAGGATCCCTCAACGGTTCTAGAGTTTGTAGCAGCCAAAGATTCAATTTCAATCCTATTCTCAAGAGTATCCCTCAGATTCAGATCTCCACCATAACTACTGTGCTCAACGTATTTGCGGTCAAAATCTTTTCCATTCTCCTTGTCATGAATGAACTCATCTCCTGGGCATTTTGGAGGCAAGTAATTGGAATTTTTAGCAGACAGCCGTTTACTATGCTTTCTACCATGAGTCGTGAAGCTTGCATCTGCACTACTACTGCTTGCACTATTCCCACTACTAGCTCTGTCACTTTGGCAACTGCAATTTACCAAGGAACATGAACTGCAGTTCTGGTTCATTTGAACCAACTTCTTCTTCAGCCTTTTAACTTCCTTCACAACCTCAGATGACATTTTCAATTCTCTGGTTGCAGGTTTTTTCAGATCTTTTATTGAGATTTCTTTACCCTTTATCCTATGGAATTCAATATAAACATCTCCTACTAGTGCCCATGCCTTGGCCCAGAAAAGGTAAGTAGAAGACTTTCTTTCAATATAGCCATTAACAGTCTCATCTTTTACATCATCCTGCCATGTGTTTTGATTAAGATCAATGAGTTTTCTCTGTAAGGATGAGCCACTGGCCATTGAAGAAATAAATTTTGTGTCTTCAAGATGTGGAGGCATTGATCCATAAACAGAACATGATAGCTGTATAACCTTTAAAGCTTGATGCAGTTGGCCATCCTCTTTATAAGCTTCTGCAAGTGCCAAATACGATTCCCCAAGCAAAAGAACAAGCTTCCACAACTTATGATCCAACTTGGATGTTGGAAGCCATTCTCGGATGTCACAAACTTCAATACAGTCAGCATCTCCACAGGCACAAACAGAAACATTAAAAGATGATGGTCTATCATGATTTTCATTGAATTGATCCATCATCTCTGGTTCAGTGCTCTGAAGCTGACGCATCCATCTCAGAGACTTAATGGCCTGTGAAACATGATGTACGGCAGCTAACTTGGATGAGATTGGATCAGCAACTGTCTGAACCACAGGTGTGGAAACTGGACATACTGCACAAGCCAAAGAGCTATCATCAGGATACAAGCTTGGTACATCCCCTTCTTGGTTGATCAATTCTGTGCTACTGACAGCTATAAGTTCCCCAGATGTGGGTTTGTGTGCTTCAGAAACCATCTTTGCAGGACATTGTGATTCTAAGTGCTCAATCATATTTCCATGTTCGGCTGATTTGTCATTAGCATGCAGATAAAATAGCTCATGTGCACCTCGTTCAGAATTACTGTTATCAGCATCCCAAGATGACTCTTCGACTTCAGTAACAGTTAGTTCACATTCCAGTGCCAGAGATTCTGAAGTTAAATTCAACTCATCATCATAATTTAAAATCAGCCTCGCAAATTGTTCATGAGCAACTGCTCGTACTGCCTGTTCAGCAAAACATTTATCAGAAATGCAGTAATCTCAAAAGAAAATAAATGGAAACCCCAGGAAAATGGGGTTGGGGGAATACATCAATTGTAATTTGTTATAATCAAAAAACATACCAGATGGTCTGAGTCATCAAGAAATTCCAAACACTTTCTAAAGAACCTCACACACCTAGCCCTATTTGTAGCAGCCTACAGCAAAAGAGACGGTAGTTAGTAAAAAACTGTTAGAAACCACTAAAAGCAGCATTAGCGCAGAAATATATTTCATTCATTCACACCATTGAGAGTGAAAGCCTGTGGGCAATTCGATAGAGGAGAGTTCCCAACGAATATACTGCATCACTTCTACCCCTACTGATCGATGATGGCAAGGACATTGAAGCATCATCACTATCATCAGATGCACGGTTTTTGGGAATAATGGAAAGATCAAAAAGTTGTATATCATCTTCACCAGCACCTTTATAAAGCTGCAAAACTCTTTGTCAGGTTTCCTAGTACTACTATGGGTAACAAATTTGTTAAAAAGAAATTAACATAATAAACCTAAAGGCAACAAATATATAAAATGTATTAAAAATAATAATAATAATAGTACCCAATAAGCTCCAGGATCCTGTTTGCAATTATCCCGAAGGAATCTCAAAACAGACAAACCATTTTGCTGTACAACATGAGGATGAAATGCAGGTGTCCCATCCTCTGATATCCCTTTCAAAAGAAAAATATCATCGGTTTTCAAAAGCTCATATCCCTGAACAACACCATTGCGATGATAACATATAGCCAACTCAGGCACACTTGCCATGACATTGTCGAGCCATGCTTCAAGCCAAGTCAAAGGTGTGACCTATCAAAATTGGGAAACAAAAATATTAACAATCTGCTAAAAATGAAATACGAGACAGATTTTAGAAGAATGCTCCTCACCTGTCGTGTGACATCCCATAAATGCAAGCTCACAGCAACATACTTTTCATTACTAAATAGAAGTAGATCACTTCCTAAGAGCATGCGAAAGTTATGAAACTGCCAGAACAAAATCCTAAGAAAGCTATCATTACCAACTTTTCTTTGTTTTTCAGACTCTTGCATTGATGAACCAGGTTTTTCACCCACTTGTGACACCTTTTTGACTGGACTATGGTTCTTATTTCTCCTATTCTTCTTGCTTCCCCAATAGAAGCCTTCCTTCTCAACTTGTGAGTACTCAGAATGGCAATTGTATCCTTCAGCGTGAACATCATCATTCTGTACCACAATATGGGGTGCCTTTCCTCCAGGAAGTACAGAAGAATTTGATTGCTCTTCTGATGGAACATGATGTGTTGGTGGACAATCACATGCCTCCATTCTGACCGAATGCATAGCAAAATTCAAGAATAAAGATTGATCTGCACATTTTGATTGATTGTTATGCCTCCTAATCAATTTTTCTCCCTCTTCAACATCTGGCCTGCACTTCAAAAATACTGTTACTTGTAAACAAATCAAATGTTTGAAGATTGTTTGGAATCTTGTAATTATGTAATATATTGTGTAAATAGGGAAAATATTGTAATTAGGGGTAATTATGTAACCGTTATCCATTGCTATTGTAATTATAAATAAAAGCCTCTTCTGTATAGTAACACATTCATTCACATGACTTCTCGTTTTTCTCCCTCTTGACAAATTTGATAAACACAAGGTTGCCAAAAACATAGAAAAGTCCAATAGTGGGTACCAGAAATGACAGGATTTATTCACACGGGGGGTGCTTTGTTGTTTAGCTGTTGGTGTTTAGGGTTTGAGAATTGAGGATGATGTTATGTTATGGAGGCTTTTGTAGGATGTAATTGTAAACTGATTATCATCCAAAGATCATACAGAGATGAGAGAGGATTTTAGAGAGAGAAACAGTGAGTGGGTGAGGGTTAGTAACAGAAATAGGTTTAGAGAGCGCGCCGGTGAGGGATATAAGGATAGGCCATGTCTCAACTACGCCGGAATTGGTTACGGACAACGATTTATGGAAAATGCAGACGGGCGACGATGGGGGAGGGTGAGGCAAGATTGGCGGGATAGGTCGGAGATAACTTCTTTCTATTTCACCCGTTTACCAGAAGAGATAGGGGAAAGAGATTTGTGGGCTGAATTCAAAATGTGGGGCGACGTAAGAGAGATATTCATCGCAAAAAACCGAAACAAGAGTGGCAGAAGGTATGGATTTGTGCGATTCAAAGGGGTTGAGAATGTGGGCTACCTTGAACGAAAATTAGATAACCAGGTTGTCGATGGACTCAAGCTATATAAACTTGCCGAAGCATAGCAGGGAACAGACCAAAATGGACCAACATCATCAATGGGAGACCGCTGGAGATAAAATTTCTGTGAGGAGTAAGGGCAAGGAGAAGGTCATTTGGGCACAACCGGAGCGGTGCGACAACACTAAAAGACAACTGCCGTATCGTCAATCATACGCGAAGGTTCTCGCATCGTCCAGCCACACGGGGACGAGGAGACAACCTACGGTACGTGCTCTTGCGGCGATGTCTCCATCCCATTCATCCATTCAGTTATCTATTCCGCCGGAAAAGTGGAATGGGTATAACACGGCATGGATTGGCAGGCTTCGAAATCTGTCGAAATTCGACAGATTGGAAAAGGAGATTTTATGGGACGGGGATGACGATATTACACCCAAATACCTGGGTGACGATATGGTCTTGTTAAAGGGGCTTAGCGACTCTAAAGCAGCAGCAATGTGCAAAGAAGCTGAAGAAAACGAATTATCTATGTTTCATACGCTGCATAAATGGTCTCCAGATTTGAAGCTCGGCTTTAGGCTGGTATGGATATTATGTTGGGGAATTCCACTGCATGCATGGAACACAGAATCCATAAGACAGATTGTTGCTGGGGTAGGGGATTTGGTAGATTTGGATGATGATACTGAGGACCTACACCGGTTGGATAGGGCCCGGGTGCTTATCAAAACTCCTTGGCAGCCTATTATCCATCACAACGTCACGGCATCTATTAATGAGGTGGTCTACAAAATCAACATGGTCGAGGAGACAGGTAATAGCTCATGCAGGTGTAAAAGGGGAAGATATGACGGGTCGTCGGAAGAAATTTCCTCCGACGAGAGTATGATGGGGTTGAGCACATCATCGGAGAACATGGAGGTGGTAGCGGAAACTCCAGCACAGTGTGGGGTGATGAGCGGCAACAGGGAGGACCGTAACTGCTTCGTTGCTGACCAGCGGGTCATACCTGAAGGTCAAAACAGCGTGCAAGAACCGATGGTCTTACGATTGAATCTCGACAAATCATGCAGCAAAGTAGGTGGAGCAGACTGTGCAAACCAGGCTGTCAAGTGTACGGGGTTAGCTTCTGATGCAGACAATACAGATGGTTGTTTGGGGGTAGGGGTTGAGGAAGAAGACACATCGGTGGCTAGGATTTCCCATGATGCAGACAAGAGAGAAGGTTGGCTGGGGGTAAAGGCTGGAGCAAATGACACGTCGGAAGTGCAACCAAACACAACAAATTACGAAAGCCAAGGATACATGGTCACATGAGGTGATTGGGACAACAGGGGGTGAATGTACTTTGATGGGCCCCATTACTTTGTGCTCTGTTGAAGAAAAGGGAAAGGAATTGGGCCATAATTATGGGCCTAATTTTAAGGGGATGGTTTATATCAGAAACAGGGGGTGCAAAAAGGATAATCAGGCCTTAACAATATGGGGCGCTCAACATGAAATCACCATGCAGCAGCCCAATAAGAAAGGAAAAGAGGTCATGAACGCCCTGTCCAATTTAGAAAATTCCCCATCTTCGTCCAGGGGTGGTGGCCTCAAGGTTGTAACGGATTGGGATAACAAGAATCCGGGTGACAAATATGGATCATCTGAGGCAAAGGCAGCTCATAGTTACTCAAAACATGATTGGAGAACTGATGCTGATAGTGATTGGGAGTGGATGGTTATAATCAGGCAGATATAGTGAACAATATACTCGATATGAAAAGCAGAGATAAGGCTGAGTTTTTGAGGATGGGGGGCAATGCTTGTGACCAATGAAGATTCTATCATATAACATCAGGGGGCTGGGGAGGGGTGTTAAGTGGGCTGCAATTAGGAAACTAATAACAAAAGAGAGGGTGGATATGTTGTGCTTACAAGAAACTAAAAAAGAAATAATTGATGCTAAGGTGTGCAATGCACTATGGGGAGCTGAGGATACCAATTGGGAATTCCTGCCAGCGATCAACAAGGCTGGAGTCTACTTTGTATCTGGAGTAACAAGGTTTTTATTTTGGAGAATAAAGTGTTAGGGGCTGGATTTATATATCTTGAAGGAACATGGGTTGCTGATGGCAGCAAAGCTACAGTTGTGAATATTTACTCACCTTGTGAGGTATCTCTAAAAAGAAAACTATGGGAGGATATAAGACAGCTGAGAGTTACAAATATGGGGGATTTATGGTGCATAATTGGGGACTTCAACAATATCAGAAACCATCAAGAAAGAATGGGGTTATGTCAGAGATACCATGATGATGGTCTTGTTAAGGAGTTTAATGAATGGATAGCTGATCTAGAAGTGGAGGATGTATCTTGCATTGGGCGTAAATTTACATGGTATAGACTAAATGGGACTGCCAAAAGTAAATTGGATAGAGCACTAGTTTTAGCTGAATGGATTACTAAATGGCAGGGCACTACTCAATTTATTCTAGAACGTAATTTCTCCGACCATTGCCTTTTCCTGTTGAGATCTTCTGTGGCTGACTGGGGCCCAAAACCATTTCGGGTCTTGGACTGTTGGCTTCAGGATACTTCATTTAGGAAGCTAGTGTGTGATGGATGGAATTCCAATCTGATCAGTGGTTGGGGGGGCTTTGTTATAAAAGAAAAACTTAAGAATCTGAAACAGAGGATTAAGTTTTGGAATAAAACACATTTTGGTGATATGCAGCTGAAGATTAAATCTCTACAGATGGAACTCAACAAGCTAGAAATTGAGGGTGATGGGAGACATTTTAATGATGATGAGGTGATGAGAAGAAAACAATTACAGGAGGAGTTATGGGCTGCAGCCCAGGCAAATGCTTCAATCCTAAGACAGAAGGCTAGATCCAAGTGGATCAAAGAAGGGGATTGCAATTCTAGCTTCTTTCATATGACTGTAAACTGGAAGGCAACAGTAATATGATCAGAGGATTAATGGTTGATGGATGTTGGATTGCAGAGCCCAACAGAGTTAAAGAAGAAATCAGGCTATTCTTCAAGAAGAAATTTGAGGAGCCGGTTATGAATAGACCTAACCTAGATGGTACTAAATTCAAAGCCATTGAACAGCAGCATATGGACATTTTGATGGCCCGATTTGATGTTGCTGAGGTAAGGAATGCAATGTGGGCTTGTGGCAATGAAAAAAGCCCTGGACCGGATGGATTTAACTTCAAATTTATTAAAAAGTATTGGGAGATCTTTAAAGCTGATTTTCTTCGTTTCATGGATGAATTTTATGTAAATGGAAAAATCCCTAAGGGTGGTAATGCTTCTTTCCTAACCTTAATTCCCAAGGTTAATGATTCACAGGGATTAGATGATTTCAGACCTATCTCTCTAATAGGTTGTGTGTATAAGGTTGTGGCCAAGGTATTAGCTGCAAGGTTGAGAAAGGTGCTACCTTTTATTATTGACCATCGACAATCAGCTTTTATTCAGGGAAGACAACTGTTGCATAGCATGCTCATAGCAAACGAGGTTGTTGATGAGGCAAAAAGAGAAAATAGAAGCTGCCTCATGTTCAAAGTTGATTATGAAAAAGCATATGACTCAGTTAGTTGAGAATTCTTGTTATACATGATGAAGCGAATGGGCTTTTGCTCTAGGTGGATTATGTGGATTGAAGGGTGCTTAAAATCTGCTTCTATATCAATTTTGGTGAATGGAAGTCCTACTCCTGAATTCACACCACAAAGAGGCCTTAGACAAGGTGACCCACTTGCGCCACTCCTGTTCAACATAGTGGCTGAAGGCCTGACTGGACTGATGAGAGAGGCTCGGTCAAAGAATCTGTATGAAGGATATAAGGTGGGGAGGAAAGGTGTTGATATCAGCATTCTGCAGTATGCTGATGATACCATATTCTTTGGTAATGCATCGACTAAAAATGTGAAAGTTATTGAGGTGATGTTGAGGAGCTTTGAATTGGTATCGGGGCTGAAGATCAACTTTGCCAAGAGCAGATTTGGGGTCTTTGGGATGGATGATCAGTGGGCTGATAATGCTGCAGCTTATCTGAACTGTAGAAGGCTGTTATTACCATTTTCATACCTCGGTGTTCCTATTAGAGCCAATCCAAGACGTATTGAGACATGGGATTCCTTAATCAAGAAATATGAGCGAAAATTAGCTAAATGGAAACATAAATACTTTTCTTTTGGGGGAAGGGTCACTTTGATAAAGTCAACTTTAAACTCGATTCCTATTTTCCTTTTGTCTTTTTTCAGGGCTCCGAAGAAGGTGATTGATTGCTTGGAGAGAATTCAGAAAAGGTTTTTGTGGGGTGGTACTACTGAACAAAGGAAGATAGCCTGGGTAAGATGGGAGCTGATTTGCCAACCAAAGGAGAATGGGGGGCTGGGAATTAAAGATCTAACTAAATTTAACCACTCTCTACTGGGGAAATCAAGGTTGTTAAGATCAAGATTTTACGTAGGATCGGGAGGGAGGATGAAAAATCGTAAATCGAGGATTGTAAATAGCAATTATCTAAATTAAAATTCAAAAGCCCATTTAAAAAATATAATATGAAACTGCAGAAAGAAAAAGAGGGGGATACAGAAAGCAAATTTGGCCCAAATAAGTTAACCCTAGCATATATTATTCTTTTCTTCTTCTCTCTTTACTTCTCTTCTGCGCCATTTCTTTCTTCGGTGACCACCTCAACACCAAAATTCTTCTTCCTCTGTCATTTATGTGCCATGCCAACAGTTCAAGACTTCAAGTCAAGCAACAACAATTAGCAAAGGGAAAAGTATGAAGCAAACCAGAGAGCAGACATAGGGAAGGGAGACGGGATTCACGGGAAGGAAAGGGAAATGGAGAAGAGAAAGGGAGAAGGCCAGAACGGAGAAGGGAGAAAAGGAAGGGAAAGCAAGAAGCGGAAAAGGAGAAGACAACCTACCTGGTCGCGCGCAGTCGGGGGAGGTCGACTGTCTCGCTAGGTCGCGCGGACGTGGGAGGTGCCGTCAGGCGTCGCTAGGTCACGCGGAGGTTGGGAGCTGCGTCGGGATGTTGCGGCTGGGTGTTTTCGCGAGTTTGCCAAACAGCCAAAGGTTAGGGCTATAAATCCTAAGCTAAAACAGGATCGCTGAGGGATCGAGGATCTTACGATCCTACGATCAAAGTCGCGATCTTACCCCGATCCTACTCGCCTCCGATCCTACGACCGATCCGGATCGCCGTCTGCCGGAAAAATCGTAAAATCATCCGATCTTAAGAGCCAGATCGCGATTTTGCTAACATTGGGGGAAATGGTACTGGAATTTATTCCACCAGCAAGAGGAATTATGGGCACAAGTTTTAGACTCAAAGTATGGGGACTGGAGGAGTTTGACAGAACCTACAAGAAATGGCAAAGAATCTATTTGGTGGAGGGATCTCAGCTTATTTTATAACTCCAATGATGAGGGGCAGTGGCTTAGAAGTGGGATCAGATGGAAGGTGGGTTGTGGTTCCAGGATACTGTTTTGGGAAGATGGATGGAAAAATGATGGATCTAATTTGATGGCAAGGTACCCAAGACTGTATCAGCTATCTAATCAACAACAACAATACATTCATTATATGGGTACAATGACCCAATCTGGTTGGGAATGGCAGCTTAGTTGGAGAAGACATTTTATGGAGGGGGAGGTAGAATCTGCTGTAAACTTCATGAAGGATATTCAAGACATGGTTATACAATTACAGAATCATGACACTTGGATTTGGATGGCTGACCTGAGCGGAAATATACAGTGGGAAGTGCTTATCATTGTATTGACAGTGAAGTGAATAGTCTGCCACAAGCGGGTATATTTAAGGACTTATGGAAGCTAAAAATACCTAATAAGCCACTATGTTTCATCTGGAGACTATTCAGGGACAGGTTACCTTCTAAAGTGAACTTGTGTAGAAGGAACGTGGAACTCAACGACAATTTATGCCCTTTTTGCAGGAATTCTGAGGAAGATGTGTCCCACTTATTTTTCAGTTGTAACAGTATTCTACCACTATGGTGGGAATGTTTGTCGTGGATCAATGTTGCAAGTGAATCTTCCGTAACCCCAAAAGAACATTTCCTTCAACACTCTTTTTATGGACACAAAGGAATTAGAATGATGAGATGGCAGACTTGGTGGGTAGCTCTAACATGGACTATTTGGTGTCATAGGTACAAAATCATTTTCAAGATGCCAGTTTTAATAGGCACAACCTGATGGAGGATGAGCTATTCTTATGCTGGTCTTGGCTTAGAAATCTAGAGGATGGATTTACTTTCCCTTTTCACTTTTGGTCTACTAATATGGGGGAGGCTTTTGTAATCAGGGGAGGGTAGGAATAAGATGTATTTTTTGTATATTGACCTAGTCTAAGTCAGAACTCAGGTGGCTTTTATCATGCTTCCATGTTTCAAGCTTCTTTAGTTTTGTTCTGTTATACTAGGGTATTGTTTTGCAGTACTTGTAATGCAGACAATTCTTTTGATATATATATATATATATATATATATATATATATATAAATTATTTTTGCTGGCCAAAAAAAAAACTAAAATTTTTATTTATTTTTTAAAAATAAGTTGAATCCCTATACAATGTCTGAATGACTTGTAAGAAAAATCATCTTTGAAGCATCATACATCATGAACTAGAATGCATGATTTACACATGGTGGATGCATTAAAACCAGAATATGAAACTATTCAGTTGTCCCTACATTTCCCTCCTTGTTGAAACATCGTTATCTTGAACTATTAATCTTTTCTATTGATCAATATAAAGAATTCATTTTCTTATTGCTTCAAAAGACATTAGATATAGGAGCTCAATTTTCTAAAGCAAAAAAAATTATTATGGATCAAAAGACAATTGTCAACAGCAATTATAAGACAAAGCTATAATTAAGTGGAAGTTAGTCATGGCACCAAAATGGAGTCAAGAGTAGGTCAAATACACACCCTGTGTTTAAAATAAGAGTATGACCAATGCGCCGAACAGCAATTGATAGTCGAGCCTTAGAATATGGCATTTTAAATATCTGCTTCAAAATGTCTGCTGGGGCAATGACATCAATCTCATCTCCATAATCAGCCAAGCCAGATACTGCAAGGGCCTCACATTTTCTATTGAAATTTGATGCAACAGCAGTGCCTTCCCAAGGAAAATCTGTCAAATTTGAGATTTCAACAGCAAAAAAGCATAAGTAATATGAAATGCAAGAATCTATGATAGACAAATGGAAACCAGTGTAAGCATGCATCTGTATTTGATGATAGCACTCATACATCTGTATTTCATTACAGCACACTTCTTTCCTTGACTGATAATGAGAACAATATCAACCCAAGAAGGAACTATAGATTTAACTTTCAAAGTGCTGGAAAAGAAGAAAATACAAAGGGAAAAAAAAAAAACGATAATGCAGATCTATGAGGGTATGCAGTCCTCTCAAACCTTCCCACTCATCTTCTGCAAATATAGGAGTATACTTACTCGGTAGTGTAGTTTTCTTTTCTTAGCTAATCTGTAAAGGCTAAACTACAGTTAGTAGTTAGTCTATAGTTAGTTAACTGTTAGGTCAGCTGTAACTAACTAACTCAGGTTAGTTGATAGTTACAGTTGTGTAACTGATTATAAAAACTGAGGTGTAATCTATTTCTTCTCGGGCTGAATGATATCATTCTTTTCATTACAATTCAGTTTCAGAAAAGTTACCTTTAGCAAACCTCCCCTATAACCAACTTCTCTCTGTTCTTTCAAACAAAGTTCATTTTTAGCCATCATTCTGCCAGGTAGGAAATCTGTTATTCTTGTAGTTCAAGAAGCGGGGTCCTCTGTTGTCTCTACTACCTCATGTGGGCAGGGCCTCTGTATTTCTTATTCCCCCTTCTAGTGAATACCTATTTAATTGAGGTTTAACACTACTCCCCCAAGCAGTTTAACCTTGCCTGAGGTAAAAATAGGGAAATTATCATGATGGCAGCAGATTCCTGGGAACATTCAGAGTTGGTAAATCCAGCTGTTGAACAAGGACTTCCTATCTGCCATCTGCTACAGTCTTCATGTTCAACAGCTGCACTCTCAATTCCCACCCTTCTTGGGCTTAGATAAATGGTATAAACAGGATGAAAATGGTCATAGTCAAGGAGCCAGAGCTGATATGCAATCTGTCCTGTTATTTCCATCACTTTAAAAGGACCATGAAAACAGGGATTCAAGTTGTCAACAATTGTTTTAGTCAATTATTTGAGTCTGTATTTTTGGAATTTTGATGTGAATCAAATCCCCAATCATGGAAGCATGCTGCTTCATTCTATTTTGAGCTAGTAGCAAGTATCCCTGGAGTTTATCAAATACTGAACTCCTGCATCCTGCCAATTGATGCACTTCCTGCACAGTTGACAAATGTCCAGAACAACCTAGTAAAGTTGGAGTGATCCAATCACAGAATTGCATCTTCAATTGCTCAGATCAAACAAGGTAAATTCTGAATACACGCACTTCTTTTATTGATATCAAGAACTGAAATACATTCTTTCTCAAGAACTGGGAACAATCTCTCCCAAATTCTCCAAGAGACCACTGCCTCCCCCAACTGAACTGCTCAGTTTCTAATTTCTATTTTTCCCCTCTCCACTAACACAACCCCTCCTGCCCTATTTATATAGCTAATCAAGGATAACTAACCCCTCCTACCCTTTACAGCTGTAATAACAGAATCCTAACAGCTCTTTATTTAAACTATTTAATTTTTATGTCTCCTCTCGTATACTTTCCCTTCCCGCTCTGTTTGATCCTCCTCCAGTGGTATGTTTGGGTCCGTATCAATACCTCCCTCCCTAAAACCAAACTTGTACTCAAGTTTGAAGTCGGGGAACTGACTCTGCATAGCTGCATAGTCCTAACCTGCACTAATCTCCTCAAAAATGATTTCAGAACTGGATTCATATCACCTTGGAAAGTAGCTGGGATTGTAGCAGAATTCAATAGAATCTGTTCTGGTCCAGTTTTCAAAGATTTTTTTATGGCCCTGGATGAAACCATTTCTTGTTATAGACTTGGGTCCCCACAAATAACCACTGTCTGCCCATCAACACCAAATTGCATGGTTAGTTTCCCCTAGTTTACCTTCACCTCCCCAAGTGTCTCTAACCAAGCCACTCCCAAGATGATGTCTATTCTGCACAAATCGAAAACAGAGAACTCTCCCCTGACTGTGTGGGCTCCCAAATCCAACAAAATGTCATCACAACATCCATTGGACTTCAGTTTC
This sequence comes from Glycine tomentella, assembly GCA_007407185.1. Classification (NCBI taxonomy): domain Eukaryota; kingdom Viridiplantae; phylum Streptophyta; class Magnoliopsida; order Fabales; family Fabaceae; genus Glycine; species Glycine tomentella. The sequence continues at coordinate 535,784 of PYAF01005688.1, forward strand.
TGCTCGTCACCAAGTCTGACCCCAAAAGGTTGTGTTTCTCGAATCTTCAATCCTAACCTCTGAGTCAAAGACCTTCCCACAAAGTTGTGGCTTGCTCCACTATCAATAAGCACAAGGACTGAATTTCCATTGATGGTCCCTTGAAGCTTCATAGTCTTTGGTTGAGTTAATCCATCCAGCGAGAACAAAGATAATTCCATCCATCTTAATTCTTTCTCACTCTCCCTTTCTTCCTCTTCGATATTATGCAATTGGATGTGTGCAGCTTCTAAATTTTCTTCCGTATTACCCAATTCATCTTGCTCTCCCATTATCATCACCCTAATGTTCTTCTCTGCACATCTATGCATGGGTCCAAAAGGCAGGCCACACTGGAAACATTTACCTTCTGCCCTTTGATTCAGATATTCAGAATAAGGGAGATTCCTTACCGGATTATCTCCTCGCTGAAACTGACACGTGTTTCCTCTCTCCATTGAAGGGTTTTGCCGCAGGTTTGTCACTGAAGTGGGTTCCCCGATGGGTTTCTGGAATGGAGTTGCTTTGGTTAAGTCCATTACTGTTTTGGGCCTTGCAAGCAAAAGCTGAACCAGACCCACTTACTCGAGAGTTTGTCCTGACCTTCATATCCATGCTGGACCAAGGAAGTTGCAGCAATTGCTCAATGTCCCTAGCAAGATCCATGGCTCTTAAAACATCTTCTGGGTCATGGATACGCACCCTACTCCACAGCTCCGCCTTCAAGCCACCCATAAAAAATCCCAGAAGCAACTCTTCTGCCCCCGCTGTAATTTGGGCCACTAAAGATTCGAAATCTTGTATGAATTCGTCCACCGAAGCTAGTTGCCACAGACGCGTTAGCTGCTCGTAAGCATTCCCAAGATGTCGTCCCCCAAACCATCTTACCAAGGCCGTTTTCAGTTGCTGCCATGACTGGTGAGGTTTTTTCTTCATCAAGAACCTGAACCAAGCTATCGCCGGTCCTTCCATGCTAACGAAAGCCATGAGAACACGTTCATCTTCCGCCACTTCTTGTATTTCAAAATAAGTCTCTGCTCTGGCTATCCAACCAAGTGGCTCTTCGCCATCGAACGTTGGAAGTTTGATTTTCTTTGTAAAAGAACATCCCAAGACTGGTTCTGTGTTGGAACCGCCACTGCCCCCTCCCGAATTAGCTTCGTCCGAGGAATCCAGCCCACGTTTCTGCACCAAATCTCACATAAACTCTCACATTTCTCCAATGCTATCCAATTTCTTGATCACGATCTCCATTGATTTCTCCAACGCCTCAACATGGGATTCGGAAGATGCCATCGTAGTGAACCATGGCAGGTCGGACCACTTTGATACAATCACAGAATTGTATCTTCAATTGCTCAGATCAAACAAGGTAAATTCTGAATACACGCACTTCTTTTATTGATATCAAGAACTGAAATACATTCTTTCTCAAGAACTGGGAACAATCTCTCCCAAATTTTCCAAGAGACCACTGCCTCCCCCAACTGAACTGCTCAGTTTCTAATTTCTATTTTTCCCCTCTCCACTAACACAACCCCTCTTGTCCTATTTATATAGCTAATCAAGGATAACTAACCCCTCCTACCCTTTACAGCTGATATAACAGAATCCTAACAGCTCTTTATTTAAACTATTTAATTTTTATGTCTCCTCTGGTATACTTTCCCTTCCAGCTCTGTTTGATCCTCCTCCAGTGGTATGTTTGGGTCCGTATCAGGGAGGTTCTCCCCTATAGGTGCTTTCAGAGGTGACTTTTTATTTGAACAGTTGTGGTTAGCCTTATACTCAAGGGTTGCAGTTGCTGTTGGGATTGCGGTCATCACGACATGAATGTTGATTAGAGTATTGTACGTAACTGCAGTTTTTCAACTGCAGACTCACCTAGCTATTGGTTAAGTTAGTTATCTAACAGCTGTTAATTCTATGAATGTTTCACAACTTTGCACAAAATTACATTAAAATGTTTTATATCAGTATATAATCTATAATAACCTATAATTAATATTTTTTTTCATCACTATGAGATATACAAAGTAAAAGCTAATTAAAAAATATTAAAATAAGAGTAAATTAGTAGCTACTAAATTACTAAAACATATGTGTGTATGTATATATATATTATATAACAAATCCATACATATGTGAGTATTCATTAGCATTAGAAGACATAATTCTATTAAAAAAAAGCATTAAAAGATATATTTTACTCTTAATAACTCATTGAAAATCACAAATATTATTGGAAGAAAAATAAATGCAAAAATAAGAAAAAATAAACAACTCAATAAATTCTATGAATCCATGAATATTATCCCACATTGAAGATCAAACCAGAGGTCAAATGGACTTAAAAAAAAGGAAGGAAATAAAACACTTAAAATAGTGTTGAGCCTGGCCCAATTCTGCCAAGCCTGATCCTTTGTTTATTCTAACCCTAACTTCCTAAGTGTCCTCTAACGTTGGAGACTCCAGAACAGAACACACACAACCCAGCCGCATCGTCTATCATCTTCAGAAGATACGGCTGCAGGAGAGGAAAATGCATGTTCACAGCAACAAAGAATCGCATCACAATGCACCAGAGGCCCCTGTCAGAGACAATCACACCGCCCATGAAGCTCGTAAAGGGATCACAGAGGCAAGATGCACACGAACTTACGGTGGTGGCCATGCCAGAGACCCGTTACATTCTGTTGCCTTTTCATTTTCGATCGCTCCACAACATTGGTCTGTAACGGTAACATTGTGGTCCAAACCGTTAAGATGTGGACAATATTACCGATTCAGAACAATTTTTAAAACCCTGTTTATACCATAATTCAGCACATTTAAGCATTAGGGTCACACTCATACTTTAGGCTTAGTACCAGCAAAACAACTCATGTAAGTTTCAGCAATTTAGTACCTCAGTTTGGCCATTTGATTGACAGTGATATTCTGCTGAACTAAGCTTGAGGGCAGTGTCTGATAGTCTAAACTGTTCTAATAAGCGTAAGCCACCCATCACTAGGGTGTACACCCACAAGCAGCGAGTAAGAGAAACAACAGTTCTAGACCACCGAAGGAGTGCAAACCACCCAACAAATACGATCCATCCAAGGGGCGCAAGGTCAAGGGATGCGAATCAAGGGGACATGACCCTTGGTGCAACAGACACGATCCACCCAAGGGGCGCAAGGTCAATAGATGCGAATCAAGGGGACATGACCCTTGGAGTAGAGACGCACCCTTTGGGCCAGGAAGTGTGACTTGGGAAGGTGCAACTGGTGGAGAAAGGGTGTAACCCTTGTGTTAGTTTGAGGGGGAGCTACATGAAGATCTTGAAGAATCAAGCACATGAAGACTTGGATATTTTGGCTTTCAACATGGCTCAAGGAATGAAGATTGATGCTTGTGATTTAATGTAAAAGGAAAGAAAGCACTATGGTGATCCATGTTTTGCATACATATCATTCATATATCATACAAGCATTGCATCATATAGATTTTAAGTAATTGATTTGAAACTTAAGAAAAAGCCAAGTATTTTTGAAAAATAGCCTAGTACTGCTTTAATCGATTACTGGCTTAAGTGAATCGATTATTTTGTTCATAAGCTTTCTGGAAAATCAAACATGAACACTTTAATCGATTATTGCATCGGATTAATCGATTACATGAAACACAGCATACTTAGGATTTGGCCTTGTGACTGCTTTAATCGATTACTATGATATCGTAATCAATTACTTGCTTAGTTGGAAAATACAGTCACTCTGGCTTAATCGATTACCACTTATTGTAATCGATTATATAGTTCAAATCATGTTTTGCACTCACACTGGCTTAATCGATTACTATGGTTTGTAATCAATTATTCTACACTAATCAGATTTATGCCTGCTCTGGCTTAATCGATTACCATGAAATGTAATCGATTATTTTATATAAACGGAAATTTTGTTCAGTCTGGTGTAATCGATTACACCTCGGGTTAATCGATTATTTGACCCGCTTTCTGAAATCCTGAACCTCCAAAGGTTATTTTAATCGATTACAGGAGCGTGGGGAGCGTACTTAATCGATTATTTCCGTTACGAATTTAACTATATATAGAGCCCTTGCCTTTTGTGATTGGTAATAAACAGAGATTAAGATTGAACTAAAACTTTTCGATATTCTGAGCATTCTAAGGAGTCACTAAGGCATTCTTCTGGGTTCTTTGAGTCTTGCTTCCATTGAATCATTCATGGGTCACTAAACTTGTTAGTGAAGCAAGCTATTCTTTCACAAAGGCTTAGGAAAGTTGTTCTACATAATTGATCTGCATTCAACCTGAGATTTTCTTTCATATGTATTTCATTCTTGGATCATCAGGTGAATTCTTTCCTAGCTCTTTGTGGGTGTGAAGTTTTTTGCAGTAACTTTGTAATTGTTGATTCTATTGTGAGTTTTCTTGCAAGAGGAGATAGTGTTTCTCCAAGGGAGATAGGGTTTCTCCAAAGACAGCTGAGTAGTGTTCTCAGTGTGTGTGTGGCTTCTAAGGATCTAATAGGATTTTAAATCTCTGAACTTCTTCTAGGGTTGAGGAAGAGAAGCTTGTAATTGCTTGTAAGGAAAATATTTGCAATACTGGAACTCTACTCTAGTGTTGAGTAGAAGAAACTGGATGTAGCCTCATAGGTTTTGAGGTGAACCAGTATAAATCTTGTGTCTTGATTTATATTCTGCAGTTTTGATTATTTCCTGTGTGAATTCTGTTGTGTGTTGTGAATTCTGCTTTGTGTGGTTATTCTTGAAGTATTACAAATCTTGGATTGATCTTGGATAAAGTTCTTCAATTGTTTTTGTGATAAAGATCCAAAGGACAATTAAACTCTGATTTGAAACTTGTTTTCCATCAAAGAAATTTTAAATTACCAAAGTTAACCAATTCACCCCCCCTCTTGGTTAATTGTGAGTGTTCCTTATTTTACACACCTTGGAGCCAAACAACATCAGATCTGGAGCAGTTACAAATGAGAACAGTCACAAACATTCTGAACAATTGTGTCGATTAGGAATAGATGTTAGATGCAGTATAAATAGAAGAAAACCAGATTAAGAAAGGGGAGGAAAAACAAAGAAGGATAAGTCCGAAATTGTGGAGAGGCAGGCTCTCGAAAACCTGTGTTATAAAAAATATCTTAATTTACTTATATTAAATTTCTATTTCATCTTCTCTATTCTATTTCATCTTCTCTGTTCCTATCAATTTGGTATCAGAGCATCGATTAGGTGCTTTATTTCCAACAATGGTGACAACTCGATCTAATTCCGATAATCCAGATACAACAGAGAGAATTTTGGAAATGTTGATGGCGGACCGACAAAATCGAGATGCAGAACGACAACAACTTCAAACACGTTTGGCACGCCTAGAAGCCATGATGGAAAATTTGTCTAAACAGTTGGAAGAGGGCACTTCCAGAGGTTCCGTCAATGGAAAAGAGACACCCAAGGATCACACTGAAGAAAGGAAAAACAGAACGATGGAGAAAAGTGGAAATCCCCATATATGATGGAGAATCCAATGCTTATACTTAGATAAATAAATTGGAACGCTTCTTTCAAATGAGAGATATACTAGAAGAAGAGAAAATTCAGGCAGTTATGGTGGCACTAGATGGAAAGGCACTATCTTGGTTCCAATGGTGGGAAAATTGCAATTCTGATATTGGATGGGGAGATTTCAAACTTGCTATTCTTGAAAGGTTCAAACTTAAGCCGCTCTCAACCCTTTTGCTACCCTCCTGGCACTTGAAGAAACAGTGGCAGAGTATGTTGAGCAATTCAAAAGGTTTGCAGCTATGCTGAAGGATGTTGGTGAAGAACATTTAAAGGACATTTTTGTGAACAGATTGAAGGAAGGCATTGGGGCAAAAATTAAACTCTATGAACCCCGTACTTTATCAATCATGGTCAAGAAGGCATTAATGATCGAACAGAAAAAATGAGCAATTTGGAAGATGGGATCAAATGGTACTCCAAACTCAAATTCAAAATTCAACACCTCTTACCGAAGTCCATCATATACGAAGACTGTTACTTATAGTGTTAGTCAAAAAGGTGGAAAGGTAATGGGCCATCTAATTCTTTTGCTAGCAGTACATCCGTGAAGAAACCAAAAAACAGCAACCAACCTAGAAGATTTCAACGATTAACCGAAGCAGACCTTCAAGAGAAAAGGAAGAAAGGAGAATGTTTTCGCTGTGAAGAAAAGTGGAGCGCCTCCCATGTATGTCGAAATAAACAACTTCGGGTAATGTTAGTAACAGATGAAGATGATGCTGAAGACTCCGAAGAGGAACCCAAACCAGAGATTAGAGAAACGCCCTAATTATCCATTATTAGTATTGTGGGATTCACTTCTCGACGATTCTTAAAGGTTTGGGGAAATATTGGTGATCACAAAGTCATAGTATTGATAGATTGCGGCGCCACCCACAACTTCATTTCCAAGGAACTGGTGGAAAAATTACAATTAAAGGTGGATGACACTCCGTCATACGTAGTAGAAGTTGGAGATGGCCACCAAAACAAATGTAAGGGAGTTTGCAAAGAAGTTCCCTTGAAGGTGCAAGAAGTACAGGTACAACAACAGTTCTTCTTGTTCGGCCTCGGAGGGGTAGATGTGGTTTTAGGCATGGTGTGGTGGTTAGCAAGCCTGGGAGAGATTAGAGCCAACTTTAAACAACTAACCCTAGCCTTCAAGATTGATGGCAGAAAAGTAATTTTAAAGGGAGAACCAGAACTACCAAAGAAAGACGCCTCATTTAATTCTATGTTGAAGGCTTTACAACAAGGAAAAGGGTTCCTTATTGACTATCGTCACATTCAAACAGAAATAGATTGGAAGGATTCAATTTCGTCAGAATTAAAGATGTGCTACATGATTTTCCCTCCATTTTTGAACCCCCAGAAGGACTTCCTCCTCGATGGAATCAGGACCATGCCATTCACCTCAAAGAAGGAGCCCAAATACCGAATATCAGACCATACAAGTATCCTCACTATCAAAAAACAGAAATTGAAAATTGGTTGCTGAAATGTTAGAAGCAGGAATCATCTAACCATCTACAAGTCCTTATTCCAGTCCTGTCATACTAGTCAGAAAAAAAAGACAGCAGTTGGCAGTTCTGTGTAGATTACAGGGCCCTAAACAAAATCACCATTCCCGACAAATTTTCCATCCCAGTAATTGAGGAATTGTTGGACGAGATAGGAGGGGTCAATGTCTTTTCAAAACTGGATTTAAGATCCGGATACCACCAAATCAGAATGAAGGAAGATGACATTGAAAAAACCGCTTTCCGCACGCATGAAGGTCAATATGAATTTATGGACATGTTTATCCAAACTCTGTTTTAGATATACGTGAATTACAACCTGGCAACATGGAGGTCTTAATTCAATGGCAGAATCTCCCTACAAGTGAAAATAATTGGGAATCTGTGGCTAAATTACAAGGGGTTTTTCCAACTTATCACCTTGAGGACAAGGTGAGTCTTAGGTAGGGGTATTGATAAGCGTAAGCCACCCATCACTAGGGTGTACACTCGCAAGCAGCAAGTAAGAGAAGCAACAGTTCTGGACCACCCAAGAAATGCAAACCACCCAACAGACACGATCCACCCAAGGGGCGCAAGGTCAAGGGATGTGAATCAAGGAGACATAACCCTTGGTGCAACAGACACGATCCACCCAAGGGGTGCAAGGTCAATAGATGCGAATCAAGGGGACATGACCCTTGGTGCAGAGATGCACCCTTTGGGGCCAGGAAGTGCGACTTAGGAAGGTGCAACTGGTGGAGAAAGGGCGTAAACCTTGGAACCAAACAACATCAGATCTGGAGCAGTAAGAGAACAATCACAGCCATTCTGAACAATTGTGTTGATTAGGAACAAATGTTAAATGCAATATAAATAGAAGTAAACCAGATTAAGAAAGGGGAGAAAAATCAAAGAAGGATAAGCCTGAATTGTGGAACAGAATAGAAGTAAACCAAATTAAGAAAGGGGAGGAAAATCAAAGAAGGATAAGTCTGAATTGTGGAGAGGTAGGCTCTCGAAAACCTGTGTTGTTAAAAATATCTCAATTTACTTATATAAAATTTCTATTTCATCTTTTCTATTATATTCCATCTTCTCTGTTCCTATCAGTTCTGTCCAAAATGACTAATGAAGACATTGTCTCACTAGACGCAAGCTATAGTCTACCAAAACTAAATTTCAGAAAATTCAAGTTCAAAACTGTCTAGGGCCTATTCATTGTCCTTAATGTATCATAAAACAATTCGATCACTAGGAATTATTACTATGTTGGTCTGGCACAAATCTAATACAAATCTAATGTATCCAAATTTAGAGAAAAAATAGTGTTTATTGATGGAACGCCTCTATCTTTGGATTTATATCAATGGGATCAAGATCAGAGATTGAAGAACAATGTTAGACAAAAACATGAAAGGTTACTTTAATAAGATATTCAAGAGTCCGGGACCCTTCCTTCACCTTCTTTCAATCAATCACCACCTCCTAACTAACTCCCTGCATCTGTTATAAGTGTCAACTATTAACTGTCTGACATACAGTTAGCACTGTTAGTAACAGACCAGAGCCCCAACCTTCTACTATTGAATTTTTATTTCTAATACAGACCCTTTTAATTGGAGGCCTGCTAACAATAACACCCCCACCACCCGCCCCCGTTCCCAAGCCCAAAAAAGTTTCACCTTGTCCTCAAAGTTAAAATCAGGAATATTGTCCTAAATATCTGGTGATAATTCTCATAATCAGGGAGCTTCTGCCACTTATCAGTACCTTGGCATCACAAGAAGAGCAATCTCTAACATTCAAAACCTGTGCTGGCTGAACCTGTAAGGGGGTAATGCATGGGAACATGTGTGCAAAGAAATTGCCTACTTCCATAGGGAAACATGAAAAACTTGATGTATCTGGCTCCCCAATAAGCAGTTAAGTACAACTAGTAAGCAACTTGGCCAAAACTTTTGAAAATACAAAATGAGACATAATCTTGGGCTTAACTTCTCATTGGCTGCTTGACTTGTAGCATGAGTCTGTAAGGTTGAAACTTTAGAAAAACCCAGCTCTAGGAATTGGTTCACCATTATATGTTATCTTGGACTTTCATCCTACTCTAAGCCTTAAGCAAATTAGCTAGCAACTCTTTCAATGTTTCATCTCTTTCAGTAGTCAATCTGTACACTTCATTAACTGTGGAGGGAACTGTAGTACATATAAGTAAAAGCAGAGGGTCTTGGCTGCATAGAGACTGAAATGGGATCAGTCTTGTAGCACTGCTGCAATTGGTATCATACTGGAATTCTGCCAAACTCAACCATTTGGTCCACAACTTTTCTCAAATAAGTCTCCAAGCACTGATTGACAAGCAGTTTAACTGTCAGAATGGGGATAGTAAGCAAAACTGAACTTAAGTCTAATATCTACCAGCCTAAACAGCCCAGCCCAGAAATCATTGAGACCCCATTCTTGTCCATTATTGTTAGGAAACCAAATTAGAAAATAGAAGAAAGCAAAAGAAAGATGGAAATTCTTGATTGTAAAAGAACAGAAAATAGGAGAGATAACTCTCCTCCAAGGGTTTCCCCTTCACAAAGAGCTAATGCTCAATTTATAGAATATACAGATCTGCCTCTCTCCTATCCTTCTTCCCCTATTTATATATCTAATAAATCCCTCTAACTAACTATCTTAACTAATTCTCCCTTCTCCTTATATCCTAACAATACACCCCCCTCCTAAAAATCAACCTTGTCCTCAAGGTTGGAATTTGAAAACTGGAATTGCACACTGAAACTTCCTCAAGTTTTCTCTGATAGCTGGAAGACAACTGCACCCCAAGTAACAACCAAACCTTCCCCCAAGGTGGGATAACTAAGCTATCACTTTACTCAAGAATATATTAAGGACACTCCACACTGTTCATTGATAGCATCCATTTTCAGATGGTTACAGCGAACCAGATGCAGCAAAATTCAATGAACATTCTAATAGCTTATAATGACAAAAAACAAAAATCAACTAAAAGCCTAGTATTCCACAAAACAAACTCTAAAGACAAGAGAATATCAAATTACAGTGTATCACAGCTACGAACAACATGAAAGCATAAAACAGAAGCACCCAAAAAACAAAAAGCAGAATAGAACATCTTGAAGCATTGAATAAGAACTTCCACTTATAATATATAATTAATGAATTCTTCCATTAGAAAAGAATTAGCACCTCCTCCAGTTGCCTTGGAGTGCACAGCGCCAACAGGAAGAACCTTGTCCGGAAAATTCGCCAGAAGCGGTGGCGTATTAAGATCAGTCTCGGTTGGCAGCATCCGATAACGGTAACGCGGAGCATTCACCCTGAATAATCAACAACAAAAAACGCTCGATTTCAAAAAACAACACAGTTCAAATTAAAACAAAAACAACAATAACTAGAGAGAGAGAGAGAGAGTACGTTTGGGGTGTGGGGAGAAGAGCGGAATGGAAAGCGTGGTGGAAGGACTTGTCGGTGGGAACGGGGATTGAGCCGCAGAGGAACCCGACGGGTTTGGGAGTAGCGATTTCAAGCGTTCCAACGCACACAAGTTCCTTGGAATTCTCAGAGTTCGACGAAGATGATGATGGCGACGATGACAATAGCTTCGCCATGTCCATTCGCTTCCGAAGACGAAGCTATGGACGCACGAGAGAGTTGGGGCGAACGATAGAAACCAAAACCCTCGAGAAGGGATAATGTGGGGAATGTGTTTGTTGTTGGTTTTCTGAGCACGCACGCACTCTAGTTAGTCTTGTAGCTGTTATTTTCAAGTGAGTCGCACTTATGTTTGATCTTCGGGGATATCTTCTTGATTTTTCCCCCTTATAATTTCTTTATATTTTTTTGTTAAGAATGTAACATAGTTGTGAAATTTGGTTTGATTATTGATTGGTTAATGTAGTGACTAAGTAGGGATAGAAATAGGTCAGATAATTTGTCAAGGGCCTAAAGCTTGATTAAGATCTAGCTTGGTTTGATTATTAAAAAAATCAAATTTAAACTTTTTAAGAAGCCTTTTAAATTAAAAAGGTCAGGTTGTAGGCTTCAAAAAAAAGCTCACTAAGGCTTAATAGTGGATATGTTTAAACTATAATTTATAAGATCATATTTGATAATTTTTAATTTATATGAGAAACAAATTTATTATGTTGTTTTTTTACTTTTAATTATTTGTTTTTATTTAATCAAACTTTGTATTTACGTCAGACCAGGCCTTTATGCATGCCAGACTTAGGTCTTAATAAATTATTTTTCACAGATAACAAGGTAGACTTAGACTTAGTGATAGTGATGCGGGCCAGGCTCAGGCATTTCAAAGTCTGGCCTAACCTGACCTATTTCCACCCCTATGGATCAGTGGGTCAGTGGTCTAACCGGTGGATCAGTAATTGGTCTGGTTTGACCCAGTCTATATTAAAAAATTCAAAATTATATTATATATACTTACGTAACTAACATTATTTGATTAAGAAAAGTTCATCCATAATTTCATACTCAAAAATCCAAAATAACAATTAAAATATTAAAGTTGATAACATAAAGTGTATAATAATTTTAAAAAAGTGTAAATAGCAATTATCTAAATTAAAACGCAAACCCATTTTTAATAAATAAAATGAGTCAGAAGCCCATTTCAAAATACAAAATAAAAACTGCAATAAGCAATAAAAAGGGTACAACAAGCAATATCTAGCCAAATTAGGCCCAACTGAAAAAACCCTAATCCCCCATATATATTCTTCTTTTTCTTTTTCAATCTTTCCCTTGATTTTCTATGGCTTTTCTTGTTTTCCATCTCCGGTCGTGATGCCATCTCTACCTCTGACAATCTGACGTCACACAACTAAACACAATCGTCCTTCACACCCCCCAACAACAACCACCACCATGGCACCAACAACTCTCATGCCAAAGTCCAAACACGCTACGTGTCCTCCATCAAGGACCCTTCATTATCCACCGTCTCTGTTCTCGTCATCGTTGCGCCAAACTACACCTTCAAGTGCAACCTCCCAAAGCCAGTTCTTCTCCAAGCCCATGCTCGTCACATCAACGTCGAAGGTCGAGCTCCCGTTGTCGACGCCGGAGCTCCTGAAGTGGAACTTCCTCATGGACGAGTCCTTCTCCATGGAAAACGACGTTGTCGTGTTCGCCAAATGGTCAACCACAGTTTGGATCCCTTTTATTTCTGTCAAAACCCGGTCCGAGTTTCAAAAACCAACTGGGTTTGCCGGGTTTGCATAAAACCAGTTAGGTTTCACCGGACCAGATGCATGGCCGATTCAATCTCTAACTCGACCTGGGTATACCGGGCGGGCCAGATTGATTTTCACAACACTACAATCTAGTATTAGAACGAAGTATTTATTAATTTTATTAATAATTATTTTTAAAAAAATAAAATCATAACAGAGTTTCCATTTTTTATATTTGTATTTACAAGACTCAAATCCGATATTTAAAGAAACTCAAATAAGTTTTTTTTTGTCAAAATATTTCAATTTTTATAAATGAGGGGTTATTTGATTCAAAATCCAAATAGTCCTAGCATTGGTTGGTTGAGAGTTGAGACAAACTTCGATAACATCCACATTGGAGTAATCCTCTTTGGGTACTTCCAATAGGATGATTTACTTGTACACATTATTACTTACTTTTGTTCTTTCCAATATAAGCATTGAAGCAAAAATCTCTACAATTGAGCAACTTGCTTTGGGTATTTCCAATGGGTCCCACAAAAAACATACATCATTATATTTTATTAATATCTTATTTATTAATTATCTTATTTATAAGTTAATCAAAGTTTAAAAATTAAGAAACTTTTTAGACTATTATTATGTAAAATATTTTTTGACTCAATAAAAATAAGAACTTAATTAAATTATTTATTTAAAATGATGAAAATAGTTAACATCACACAAATAGTACAACATACAAGACAATAATTGAAATAATAAAAGTTACATAATTAAAATAATAACTAATTTTGAAAATTTGTGGGACGTTGATAATTTGACATCAAATTAAACCACAGATTCATATTGAATGAAATTTGGTTTGAATCCATTGAATGAAAAACGAATCAAAGAAAAAGTTGGAATTTTTTTGAGAGTGAGAATAGAGAAATTTGAGAAGTTTTATTGTGTAAAAAATGATTGAATTGTCCCCTATTTATACATTTAAGTAAATTGTTGAAATGGTAAAAACAAATTGCAATGGTGATAATTGTTTTATTAAAGTTGAATGCATTGAAGGAAGACAAAGTAACACTTGAGAAAAATGAATTGTTGTATACTTGTATTAAAATATTATTTTAAAGAATATTTTTAAAATTAAAAATCTTCAAGCACCATTGCTTCTCCAAGAAATCGTTGTAAATTCCTACAATGACATAGTATGTCCTAAGCATGATGCTTCCCAAGCTAGGTGCTTCACATGAACTCGATAAAAATGATCTAAGACACCTTATATGACGTGTTATGCACACTTCATTAAACTCAAGACTTAGGTTGTGTTTGTTTACAATATAAAAAGGACTCTCCAAAATTCATCTCAAATCAAAATATAGGTCATTTGTGTCACTAAATGAATTAGTTTTGGGTCAAAACAAACCTGAAGCTCCAAAATGAGTTATGTAAGTCCGATGACAAGGGAATTTTGTAGAGAACTAGACTTTGGTAATACAAAACTTTGGGAAAAGGTTTCATCCCAAAAATTGTCCTATGCAAAGTGCTATGTGGTGCCAAAGTTGACCTTTTTACCATTTTCGATCGTGTCTATGGTACCTAAAATGTGTAGTTTGTGAAAGTTCAAAAAATGCAACACCTTGGTCCAACCACAGTGTGCTCACATGAGGGTAAAAACACAAAATTTTCAATGCGAAAACATAGATCATCTATGCACCTCATGTATGTGTGCTTAGGAATTACTCATTGAAACATGTTGAGGTTTTAGAAATACCTTTATCACTTGAAGGCTCAAAGAAGATGACGCCCTCCAATGGTGATCCACATGGTTGTCTCCTTCTTCCAAATGAGAATTTCTTCTCCTTGATTCCTCCTTCTCCTTGATGGCTTGCCAGGCGCATGTAATGTGTGAGGCTTTCAAGTATTTGGTTTCTTTTCTCAAGACAATAATGGTGCCTTAAGGTCAGGTGAAGGTGCAACAAAAGAGGAGAGAAGATGAGGGAGAGGAAAAGCTAGAACTTGTTTCAGAACCAAGAGAGGAGGGGCAAAAATTTCTACTCTTGAATCCTCCCCACATAGGCGCCTATTTAAGGTGAGATGAGGTTGTTGCATTGCTTGATCCTCTTACTCCAAATCAGCCCATTCAATCTTATCCCAATTTGTGATTTGAATTTGAATTTGAATTCAAAATCAAAATTCCAAAAATTCAAATTTCAAATTTCAAATTTGCCCAAAACTTATTTTAGTCAAGTCAACTCCTTGACTTACTAGGATTTATGGCCCAAGGCCCATCGGGCCTGTTAACACATTTGGGCCTATTAGTGGATAAACCAATTTCACCACTAATGCCCCAAATAGGGCGCATGATTCAAGTGGGCTTGAAGTCCAACTCTAACCCAATTTAACTCATAGTCTTGATAAAGCCTAATAACTAATTATTGGCCCAAACTCACTATAACTTGCAACAAAGAATAACCTTTGTGTGTGACCCATTAGGCCCAATTAGTCACTGACATAAATAAAATTGAACCAATTAAACTCTTTTAACGAGCCCAATTCATTTAATGATCACATAAGACACTAGCAATGCTCTGCGGCCCTAGATCTAATTGAGTTGATCAAGTGATCTACCTTTCTAATTTGGATATCGTGTCTCCATCATCCCTCACATCGTCATTCACATTTAGTCAAGAGAAAGGATAAAGTATCATCTCTCTTTATTACTAAATATAGCTTTTCATAGGAACTAGGAATCTTCTTTTATTGACTCTAAGACAGATCATGACTCCTCATGATCTCTTACTATGCATAGATTCCCGAGTCAACTAGAAGTCATCCAAGCCCTACCAGTCTTATGAATGACTAATCCCTCATAAAGGATTGTGAGTCCTTTTGGCATGTCCATCTATACTCATGTATTTAGGTTATACCCAAAAGTACATTGTTCTCCTCATTTTCAGGCAGATAGAGTCGTACAGCCAAAGTATAACCCTAGGACAAAGTATTCGATGACATCCTCAAGTCTAGGACGATTTGCACTACCAAACGATGAGAGACTTTATAAATCCAATGATATTTTAAAGAATCCTTATAAAGTCTCTCGGTGGGTCAGTTCAGTGCCATTTGTTCCCCAATAGATCCACCCGCGACATCAGCTAAGGCATCACCATGCCTGCATTCCATGAGGTCCCTACCTTGTATCTCTATACAAGTAGAAGATGTCGTACTAGTCTTATTGAGACCATCAATGCCCTTTCTTGATGATTCAAGACTAGGAACAAACTTTAGGCAATAGACAAGTAGTGTCCTCGAATCCTCATGATCATGATCCCTATCATAGATTCTCGAGTGTACACTTGTTCTATTCCTAGGGCCTTTATCTTTAAACACATATTGCTATAAATATAATAAAGATAAAGTTTGCTCTTATTAATCATGAAATAATAAATAGTACAAGGTGTTCAACTGATAAATCAGATTGTCTCTAGGACATCTACATACTAACAGTTTGACTCTTCCATTTTGTTTTGATTTTGGTAACTTATGCTCATTAGTTTGGGTATGGCATGATACCAAGACACATGGTTTAGCAACAGATTAAGGATATTGGTATTCTACTCCACTTCTAGGCTTACCTAAGCACCTGTTAAGGTAAATCTAGAGATTTTGACCAAAGGGCTACTTTGGATGATGGTCATAGTCCTTAGCTCAAATCCTTAGTTCAAAGTTGAATCTAACATCCTTAATACATGTCTAAACTACAAATTTCCATGTCTCAACACTACCAAAGGTTTTTCCTATCACTTTCTCTCTTTTTCCTCATCATAGAAGCTATCCCAAACATGATTTAAGTCTCTAGCTTACAGCTACATCTTACTACCATAATTCCAACCAATTTGTAATGCCCCATATGCATTCGATTCATTAACATTTATTTATGGTCGTTAAGCGCAGCAATTAATTAATACTAATCAATCCGGAAGCAATAAACAAAATGACGTCATCATACGTCATCAACAATAACATCTTTACATTATGTATGGTAATTACATGCTTCATACAATCAGCGGACCAAAATAAGCCATATAATCTAGTAAAAGAATCTCAATAATGGCTGTATAAAATAAGGTACCATGTACCCTGTCCTCTCAACATACATTAATATCTCTCAGATATACAAAATACACAAGAAGTACACTCACTGTGCAATCATCCCCTCAGGGGTACAAATACAGGCATAATCAAAAGAAATGAGCCAACATGCTATCAAAATATATGCCTAAGGTTCCCTCAGAACCGTATTAGAGCTCGGGCCTCTTGCCCTGAGATCCACCATCTACTCGCTGAGCATCACCTGTAAAATATAATCCCCACACACTGGGTGAGATACAAATCTCAGTAAACTCAGGGTTCTTGGAGGTCTTTCCTCCCCCTGGTTCACTTCCATGGCACATAGTATTAAAATTGACATCACATATACAACAGCCATCATGACTCTCATACAACATATCACATGTATATCACAACACAGGTGTAAGAATATATATACACATATCACATTGTCTGAGAAAGATCATCCACTGAAGGGCACATTCTCTCAGAACTTTCCGCTTCATTGCTTGACAAAGATCATCCACTTAAAGGCACATTCTCTCAAGACTTTGCGCATATTGCCTGAGGAAGATCATCCACTGAAGGGCACATTCCCTCAGGACTTCATGCCAATGCCTGAGAAAGATCATCCACTTAAGGGCACATTTCCAACGGGAGTCCATAGTAATCTATTCTACTGGCCAGAGAATCTCATCAATCACACAACATATCATCACAATGTATATCATATACATGTTCTCAAATAAAGCAGTAACACACAATTTCAATACACATGGCATACAATAACCATCACTCCATCGGAGTATGGTGGAACACAGACAATGGGAAATACTCCCAAGAACAAAGAGCTTACCTGCTCTCAGCGCTACACCGACTCTCCTGGCTTCGTGGTCATAACCACCAGTAGTCTCCGTACCACGCCCTACATGAAGGCACACAAACAATCAATAACGGTTCTCAACCGTTAGAATGAAAAGAAACATTATTCCTTTCCATTTAAACCTCTTAGTCTTTTATCTTAAGGTTATCAGAACTAACCAAGTCACTAGAGTCTCCCAAAGACTCTGCATCAACGAATCCAGAGAATTCAACACTAAACAGGCCAAAACTCAAGGATTAACAATATGGCTAAAACGGTTACTTCAACACAATTTCACCGTTTATATAGCCTCTTGAGCACATATAGTACAAGCATCAAGGCTCATGCATGACCTACAACCACCAATATAACCAACATTCTTCCTACACATGCATTTCTCAGAGCCAAAATCCAAATTCCATAAAATCAATATTTCAAGGATAATCCTTCATCACAACAACCTCCTAAGCATACTTTTCTAAAGGACCCAAGCCTAATTCCAACTCTAACTCAAATGGGTCACTATTTACCTCAAGAACAAATTCTCAAATAAACGGTAGAATTTGTGTTTCTTACCTCTAAATCGACAAGGAAGGCTAGTGGACAACTTCTCCAACCTTGGGTGTCCGCAAATCGCCTCCTTTCCCCTCAAAATCGAAGTTTTGAGAAGTTCCCTAGAGAAAACGATCTCTCCGTTTGATGGTTTTTAGGGAAAAGTGATGAAGGATTCTAGCTAATAGGATGATTCCCTACAAGTTTCATGTTGGGTGTGAAGTGTTTTGGTCAAGCGATGAGTTGGTGTTTATTTGAGGGGGAGTTACTTGAAGCATAAAGAGATTTGAAGACATGGAAGTGTTTTGAGCTTTCAACATGTTTGAAGATTTGAAGAAAAGCTTGTGATCAAATGTAAAAGGAAGGAAGTTCTCTGATGATCCAAATCATTGCATTCATATCATTCATAAGCTCAAGAATTAAATCACAAGGCATTAGGAAATTAATTTGAATCTTGAAATAAACAAAGTGTTTTTGGAAAAATAGCATTTCACTGGTTTAATCGATTAATATAAGTAAAGAATCGATTATTTTGTTCTTAATGCTTTCTGGAAAATTCTTAAGAACAGTTTAATCAATTACACTATCGGAATAATCGATTATTTTGCCTTTGATCACTTAGAATCTGCCTTAGTGACTTATTTAATCGATTACTACTCATCTGTAATCGATTACATTACTCATACAGTTTATATCATCACTCTGGCTTAATCGATTACCAATTACTGTAATCGATTACGTAGTTCAAACATGTTTTTCATATTTTCGGATATAATCGATTACCAATTATTGTAATTGATTACACAGTACATTCATGTTTATATATATTTCGGATTTAATCAATTACGCATCGGGATAATCGATTAAATTGCTCGTTGTGGTTACCCAGAATCCTTATGAACACTTTAATCGATTACAGGAGCGTATATAATCGATTACATATGCTAAATAATCGATTACAGGAGCGCATTTAATCAATTACTAGCGGTTACAAAAATTATTATAAATAGAACCATTGCTCAGCTGTTTTCCCAACTTGAGTAATTTGAATTCTGAGCGTTCTAAAGTTTTCTAAACATTCTCTAAGTGATTTTTCTAGGTTCACAAAGCTCTTGCTTCCACAAAACTCTTATAGGTGTTTAAGGATTGAGTGAAGCAAGATTTTCTTTTCAAAGATCAAGGAAAGCCATGTTCTGAATTTGTTGTTTGCATTAACCTGGTAAAATCATTTCATGCATATCAATCTTTGGATCATCAGGTGATTTCTTTCCTTAATCTTTGAATGCTGTAATTCTTTGTTGAAATTTGTATTACCTTGTCTATTGTGTTTTGGGTTCTTGCTTGTATTTTAGAGATAGTGTTTCTCTAACTGTTGCTGGGTAGTGTTCTCAGCTAGGTTTGGTCTCTAAGGATCTAATAGGGTTTTAGATCTCTGAACTTTATCTAGGGTTGATAAAGAGAGACTTGTAAGAATCTTGTAAGAACTAAAATTTGCAATAGTGGAACTCTACTCTAGTGTTGAGTAGAAGAAAACTGGATGTAGTTTCATAGTGTTTGAAGTGAACCAGTATAATTCCTTGTGTGTTTGTTTAATTCTGCATATTTGATTGGTTTATGTAAATTCTTATTAACTACTTAATTCTTGAAGCATTACATCTCTTGGGTTGATTCTTGGATAAAGGTTCTTGGTTGTGGTTGTGATAAAGATCCAAAAGGGCAAAAACTCTGATTTTGTTTAATAATTTTTTAAATTACCAAGCCTAACCAATTCACCCCCTCTCTTGGTTAAGTGTGAAGTGTTTCCTAATTTTAACAGTTGGTATGAAGCTTCCAAGGCTTATCAATGGAGGAAAACGTTCAGGGAAGAAAAAGAGTGAGTTTTTGTTGGCCAAAGCGAAAATGGGCTTTTATAGACCCCCAGCCCGAGTCCTGGCGCTATCGGCGCCAGATTATAGAGAAAATTGGCCTTTGATGTGCCTCCCGCGCTACCGGCACCGCTAATGGCGCCATCTTCCAGTGCATTTAGCGCTGATGGCGCTACTGGCGCCAGATTCTAGTGAGAAATGGCCTTCTGCTGTCATCTCACGCTATCAGCGCCAGACTCCAGCCGTCACTAAATCCGTCGCTAATTCCGTCACTAATGCTTTTGCGATAGAATTTTATAAATTTAAACTTCTCTTTCTTTCTTTCTTTTATTTATTTAGCCTTGGTTATTATACAATTCACCACTAGAATGACTTCTAACTTGCCTCAAACCATTCCAATTCATCATTACCAAATTGATTATTTACTTAGGCTCAACTTTTAACATCCAAATTCACTCTTAAACCTTCGAATCACTTACTTTCCCATCTTAAACACTCTACTACTATTCTAACATTTCTACCTTATTCAACCCACTATATCGTGATCATTTCCATTGTAATTCACACTATGATTCTGTTGCACACTCTGATACAAGCCTTAATATAGTTATCCCATGGAAATGAAATCAACTTACTAAACTCGTAGGCCAATCTACCGCACAAGAAAAATGAATTATGTCGATTCCAAATCATGCCCAAAACACAAAATTTCAAGTCCTAGTGGTTAAAGATCAACCTTATAACAAATATAAACCATGATAATATTGTTCCAACCCTCAAAACATGTAAAAAAAAACTATTAAAACAATAAGGGCAATAATTATACTCTCAATCATCTTATATAATCCCATCATCAAGACACCTTCATATTTTCCTTTATCCCCCTTTTTCCTACTCAACTTCACTCTACCAACTCAAATCTTTGGATCTTCTACCTCAACTAACTCAAGGATATGAACCAATAACATCACAGTTTGTAGAACAAGAACAAATGTCACTATTTAAACAACATCTTAAGAAATTTAGCATTAGGAGGGAAACTCATCCCAACTGAATCTTGAGTGTGCACCCTCACAACTCTATCAAGATTTTATTTCTTCCTTGAAACATTCATCTCACTCAAATGCAAGAATGATAGAAGAAACAACTTATACACACTGATCAACGACTTATATATGAATTGAAAACAGCTTATTCACAATACATTGATAGCTCAAAATACGTCTAATCAACTCAATTCACAGAAGGTAAAGTGACAAGGGAAAAACCCATGTCACCACACAATTTAAAAAGTAACATTTGATGTAAGTTACTCATTCATATGAAATAAAATAAAAACATTCATGAGAACTAAGACACTATATTTAGAAAGGTAGTGCCTACTCAAAAGTATACTACTTGAAATGCATCCAATTGACTCA
Organism: Glycine tomentella; assembly: GCA_007407185.1. NCBI lineage: Eukaryota > Viridiplantae > Streptophyta > Magnoliopsida > Fabales > Fabaceae > Glycine > Glycine tomentella. The sequence goes on from PYAF01005688.1 coordinate 556,901, forward strand.
TGTTCACGAGACAAATAGTGTTAGGAAATGCCTTACATCACCACATGATTTTGAAAAAAAATAACAAAGAAAGTATTAACTCACAAGAGATTGAGATAAACTCTATATCAGGAAAGCATAACTTTATCACTAATAATAGACTATTCTATCATACTCAACCCAT
>PYAF01005688.1:557163-576995 GCA_007407185.1 Glycine tomentella
TTAAGGTAAGGGGTAGTATAATGAAATGGTTTTACATCCTACCTTTGTAGTCTAGCTAATCTCATACTACTATTGGTAACTACAAAGGAATACTAACACATCCTTAAGATGTCGGCATTTTCTTTAACGACATTGTATTGAACTAATATGTACATAGTATAACTAATCTCATATTGCTACCATAGTTGTAAATGTAAAAGCATGCCATTACAGACAATCTTTCATCTCACACCACTATCAATGAACAATCAATACAAGATCACACAACATGATATTTCTACTTCACAACTCCCTTTACTAATGGTAGATGAAAAAATAATCAATATAAGCAATTCTTATCTCACATCATTATTTTCCATAGGTGATGCAAGAGCACACAATTTATCCATATCGTTGTCAATCAACAATCAATACTAGATCACTCACAACACATGCAATAGTAAGTCCATACCCCAGTCTTTGTAGGATGAAATATTCTAATGAAATAACAAATATCATCACACTGGAATGGGGGTGAATAGTGTGTTAGATAAAACTTAAAGTCTTTTTGAAAGATGAAGTTTTTCACGTGTTTAAGAAAAATTCTCTTAACAAAAGTGTTCAATCATTTAAAACAAATTTGCAAAGGTACTTTTCACAAAAGCTTGTGCGTCCAAAGATAAGATAGAAGCAATAGAAAACAAACAATTTATATAAGAGGTTAGAGTAAAAACACAATGTTTATATTGGTTCACTCAAACTAAGCTACATCCAATTCTCCTTCACAACTTGTTAAGGGTTCCACTAATCACAATTAATTATAAACGTGTTTTTACTCTGCCACTCTGAGCTATAACAAGTATTCTCTATGCCACTTTTGGCTTACCCTTAATCTCCCTTTGAGATTAAGAACACCTAAGCATTCTTTGATCACTAAGTTATTTATGGCTTTCCAAACAACAGTTTGAATGAATACAATATTCAAAACTCTCAAAGAGAGGATATACACTTAAGCTCGAATACAAAGAGACAACTTTGCTAAGTTTTGGTTTTGCGCGTCCAATACTTTTGATAGAATTTCAGCACTTGTGTATTTGGAATAAAGTCTTGTATTTTGTGTTGATCCTTGAGACAACTTTTATAGGCTTTAGTGAGAGTGTCCATCATGGGATTAAAGCCTTCCTTTGATAAGATTGTTGTCTCATAGTTGTCTTCCTTCCTACATGCCAGTGTGAAGAGGAGAGAGAGAAAAAGGACAAATGGTACAATGGTTTTTCCCTGTGGCACATTCTTTGCTTCCATTGAAATAACAATAAGCACACTAAAAGGGGGGTTGAATAGTGTGTCTATCAAAGATATAAACTTTTGTAATATTAAAGTGAATATCGATAGTGATATATGTGTGTGTGTGTGTGTGGCAAGTCGTCCATTGAAGATAATGCAAATATTTAATAAAGATAAATATGGTCGTTTAGTGACTTGATAAAAGAGAGAGTTCTTAAAACAAATTTTCAAATAAATACTTAGTGTTAAAAAGGTAATAGAAAGTGCTATAAGAATGCTCAGTAAGTCATTATGGAGAAAAGTAGAAACAGTTGGTTTATACTGGTTCACTCAACTTGAGCTATGTCCAGTTCTCCTTTGCTCACTAGTAAAGGGTTCCACTAATCAAAACTTGATTACAAAACAAGTATTCTAACCTGTCATTCTTGGCTTTACAAGTATTCTTAATACCACTTCTGACATTATTTTAAACTCCCCCTAAATCTAAGAAACTCAAGTATTATTTAATATTAAGTCACTCTTGGCTCACAAACTAAAGTTTGGATGAACACAAGTATTCTATAACACTCAATGAGTGAATAGACAATTAAACTTAAATACAAAATTACTTTGGTTAGCAAAGAGTAAACAAATGAAAACTGTATATCAATCATCTAGTGATTTCAACAGAGTTTTGATTAAGATATTTTCTTGCTTTCTTGGAAGATTTTTCATCATTTGCTTTCTATATGGAGATGACCTTTTATAGACTTCAGTGAAGGATCCGTTACGGGATCAGTGTCGTTTCCTTGAAAAGACTGTTGTCTTACACTAGAAGATAAGGCGACGTGTCATGCTCAGATTAGAGACAAATGAATCATAGTACAGACAACATTATGTGCTTCTTATCTGTAGCGAAAGCGACCTTTAAGAGAATATTCCATGAAAACCTTCTATATTCTTCTATATTGTCCTTTTATTTAATTCAAACGTTAGCAATTCAAAATAAAGAGAGGCAAATTATGGTGACCTTTGGTTGTCATGTTCTACTGAGAGACTTTAGTATCTTTACATTCAGTTTTTCTTCCTCAAACACTTTTTGCAAGCCCCTTGAGATTATTCATTATGTGAGTGAACCTCTTTTGAACATCTCCAATTGTTTCTCCTTGTTGCATCTGAAATGTCTCATACTCTTGAATAAGAGAATTCTTTGTTGCTCTTTTAACTTTTGAAGTACCTTCATGAGTCATTTGTATTAGATCTCGAATCTACTTCTTCGTAGTACATGTCGACACACTAAAAAATTCCTCACAATTCAAGGACAAGTGAATGATATTCATGACTTTGGAGTCATATTCAATTCTTTGAATTTCATTAACAAAACATGATTGAAAGGGTTTGTCTACAGTTTTGCCTTCAACAACTTGGGTTGGAATTGTGTAACTATTTAACACCGCATTCCAAATGCCTCTATTAATAGATTTCATAAAAGTTTTCATTTGAACCTTCCAAAAGGAATAGTCCATGCCACAAAAAAGTGGAGGTCTGTTAAGGGATGCAGCTTTAGCAAATGGTAATTGATCCCCGACCATTGTTAAAGATAGAGGAAGCAACATGAAGATCAAGACTAAGAAGAGTTTTGACTTTTACATGCCCAACCCCATATTGAGTGGCATTTGTATTGCCTGTTGTTTTTTATCCTTAGTCAATCTGTGTGTACATCATGCATCATCATATAGAAGTAGGAAAGTAGTTTCTAAAATAAGATATATCACTTGTGCTATATAATTCACTAGTTTAATCAATTACCGTTGTGTGTAATCCATTACATAAGAATTTGAAGAGAAATCATAGCTCTGGTTTAATCAATTACCATATATTCGTAATCAATTTCACATTTCAAATTGAGACCAAGATTGTTTTCTTGGGTCTCTGGTTTAATCGATTACGAGGATATAGTAATCGATCACATTGTTCTTGAAAGTGTTCCTAGAAGTGATCAAGAACACTTTAATCGATTAAATCAAGAGTGTAATCAATTTTCAATTACATTGTTCTTGAATGTTTTCCAGAATTGGGGAAGAACACTTTAATTGACTAAATGGGAAATATAGTCGATTAATTTCACGAAATAATCAATTATATTGTCAATTTAATCGATTATTGTTAGACTATTGGCAAATATACCAATGTCGTCGTAGGTTACAAATTTTATAAAAGAGATCGTCTCCACAGGGACTTGAGTTACTCAGTTTTTCTAGACAAAAGTAAACAGTTCAATAGTTATGTGCAATAAATTTAATCAAAATGACATGGTTTAAGGGAAGTAACAGAAATAATGGAATTAGTGCGTTTGAAACACGGAAAATTACGAAAACAAGTAAACTGAATTTAATTAATTCAAGAGAAACGTAGGATTAGAGAATCATTTTCTAACCCTCAATATCCAAATAATATTAATACATATGAATCATTTTCTAACATCATTGATGCACATATTTCGATCCCTCTCATTCGAGAATCCTAAGAATATTTACTGAGTATCGATTCCTCGCATATAAGTAAATATCCCAGCATTACAATCATAATCTCGTGCTATTTGCAATCAAAATGTTATGCTCTATTCCTAGCAATGTAACGTAAAGAGTAAATTCATTATGTTCAAATCTAAGAGCACTTTCCAGTCAAACCTAGAATCCAATTTCACGAAACTAGTGATCATGTAGAATCAAGCATTACGAACAGAATGAAATTACCAATAATGAGTAGAAAAGATATCAAAAGAGATACATAAGAGTACAAAAATTACATCCAATCCTTTGGAGAAACTAGCTGATCATTGTGTAGAGCACAAGATCAATAGAAGAAATGATGAAGGATACGATCCACCGACACTTCTCTCAACTCCAACTCCACTTTTCTCTCTTCTTTCTCATTGGTTCATTTCTTCCTCTGGTTTTCTACCTCTCCTGGTTTGTTGGTCCTTTTCTCCATTGCCTTTTGCATAGCTTTTAAGTGAAACGGTGTAAGAGGTGCCAAACCAACTCGCCCAAGCAAGCTGTACTCGCCCAAGCGAGTCGGTTACTTCAAGTTGAAGTAATATCACTCACCCAAGTGAGTTATACTTGCCTAGGCGAGCTGGTCACTTTAAGCTGAAGTAAATCCCACTAGCCCAAGCAAGTTGATTGATAGCCTGTGCAAGTTGCACTCTGAAATTCTACAAAAATGACCCTTTTGCCCTTCATTTTAGCTTGATTTCTCGATCCAACAGATAACCATCAGAACATAAGAAATGCATGGATGAATCTTCAATATTTAAATAACAACATTTATAAATGTGAAAAATATAAAACAAGTAGAATTAAGATATGTTTATAAGAAAACTACTAAAATAAAAATATAAGTGCTAGCATTATAATCCCAAAAATAACTATAATATGGCATTTACCAATTACAGGCGATTATAATTGTTTTCTCTATATATCCACCTTGTGTTCTCACTTAAAATGATCTTTGAACGAACTTTTACAACTCACAATCTTCAATTTTTGTTTCTTGGAGATTTCTAAAGTAAAGTTTCTCTAAGGGTTATGTGATTAGTGAGTTGTAAATGCACTTGAGATCAAGAGAGACCATTCAATCAAGTGTTTTGTTCTTGAATTTGAATGTAAAGGTTGTATCCCTTATTGATTTTGTTTCATATGCTTTTTGCATATTGTTACTGCACGTGCAAGAGTCTTACTGCATGCTAGAATAGGTGTTTCTAGTTTGAAGCTAAAAGGAAGTTTCTCTTAGGCTTAGATTCATTAAGGACCCTAGGGTTGGGTGCCTAAGTTTCATTTTCTAGGTAGAATTTGAAATTGGTTGTGATTTCTTATAAAACTCACATTGCATAGTTAAATTCTAATTTAGGTTGAATTAGATAATTGGATTAGCTTCTCTAGAAATAGAGAGTGAACAAGCATAAATCTTGTTCTCTATCTTCTCTTTAACTCTTATCTCTCTCTATATTGCATTCTTTATCAATTTGCTAAGTTTCAAAGATATTTCAAATTGATGCACTTTAACAAAATGGTACTATGTTCAAGTGATTGATTCAATAGTTTTAAAAGAAAGTTGTGATACAATCCTTTGGTAAACAAAAGTTTTAAAACTCTATTTTTGACGATTTGATTTTACACCAATTCACCCCTCATTGTGGTTTGGTTAGTCCCATTGTCTTTTTCAATTGGTATCAGAGCCTTGTCTTGAAAGTTAATCAAGATCATTGTTTTCTTCAAATATGGGCTCTAAACTAATCTATTTCAAAGAGGGTATCTCTCTCAATCAACCACCATTATTTAAGGGAGAGCATTTGACGTTTTGGCAAAAGAGAATGGAGATGTTATTGTTAAAGGACCTTTCATACTATCTAAAAAAGTTAATGGTGAATTGGTTCCTAAAGAATAGGATGAGATGAAAGATGACGAGAAAAGAAAAGTACAAGATGATCGAAAAGCTAAAAACATTTTAACTTCTGGTTTATCTTATGAATTTTTTTGTTCTACAAGGTGTAAAAGTGCAAATGAGATATGGAAAATGCTTGAAGTCACTCATGAAGGCATTACGGATGTAAGAAAAGCAAGAAAGCACACTATTGTATCCAGATATGAAGCTTTCCAAATGAAGAATGGTGAAACCATCTTAGAACTCCAAACAAGATTCACCAACATAATAAATCACTTACTTGGTCTCAGAAAGACATTTGAAGATTATGAGTTAAACATCAAGATCCTCAACTGTCTTACAAGAACTTGGGAACCGAAAATCACAACGATCAAGGAATCCAAGGACTTGGCATCAATGTCGATGGAAGCTTTCTATGGAAAATTGCTTGTGTATAAACATGAGTTGATTCAACAATCTATTTAGAAGATACAGAAAAGAAAAGGAAAGGGATTGCACTCAAAGCTAGTTTCTTAAAGGAAAAGAAGACTCTAGTGATGATGAAGATGCAGAGAATTGAATTTGATTGTCAAGAAGTTTGACAAATTCCTCAAAAGGTCCAAAGACAAAATTCTCTAAACCTTCAAAGAAGATGGAAATCAACAACAACACCTTTACATTCTTCGAAAGCGGGAAGCAAGGCCACATCAAGTCGAATTGTCATGTCTACCTCAAAAAGCATATTGCTAAAAAGAAAGGAAGAATGATGGAAAACTGAAAGAGGCTTACATAGCTTGGGAAGACAATGTGTCAACATCCTCCAAATCTTCTAGTGAAGAAGAAATTGCAAATGTGTGATTAATGGCTGGTTCAACGGATGACTCCTCGACCATTGAAGAAATTGAGGTAAATTCTAAACTTGAGGAAGTTAAGGAAGCCTTTAATGAAATGCATGAAGAAGCGTAAAAGCTTGTTGTTTCAAACAATAAGCTTAGAAGCCATCTAAAAAGCCATCTCGCTAAATTGGCTTCAACACAAAGTGAGCTTGATAAATTGAAGCAAGAAAATTAAAAACTTGTTTCAAGTTATAAAGCCACTGGTTGTGTTTTTGCTTCTACATCTCTTAATATGGATGATTACAAATCTTTGCAAGGTGAGTTTGAAAATTTTAAAAAGGATCACGATGAAGAACGTATGAAGTTGAAAACTATGCTTTCCTATCTTAAAGAACTTTTTAGAAATGAATAAAGAGTGATCTTAACCACTTACTCAGTGTGAAAAAACATCCTACCAATAAGACTGGTTTGGGATATAACAAGCAAACTGACCTTTATAAGAAAACCAAGTTTGCAAGGTGAACCCAAACAAAGTCTCCAAAAAGAAAAACATAGTGCATCATAAGCTAAACCAAAGATTTTTCATTATTGCATGAAAAGAGGGCACACATCTTATAAATGCTATGCTAGGAGATTTGTATTCCCTAAGATAGATATATATATATATAGAAGAAGATAGATATACATAGATATAGATAAAAAAAAATCTCAAAACTCAAAGAAAATGATTTTTAGTCATTTATCTTGGTGTTTTTGAATTAAAAAAATAAAATTCGAAAAAAATCCAAAATCCAAAATAATATTTAGATATTTATTTGGTATTTTTGAATTTTTTTAAAAAAAAATTGGGCCAATTTTTCATTTTTTATATAGATTTAGCAAATATTGTGAATAATATTCTAGTAAAGTAGTTGTATGTTATTTCTGTCACTGATAAGTTGAATTGTGTATGACTAGGTCCAAACCAGGTGACTTGCATTCATATGATCCTAAGATAGATAGGACATTTCACAATTTGAGAAGAGATAATAGAAATGTAGTTTTGGATAGTAGTATACTGTATTCTGAGCATTCTATTTCTGAACCTTCTATTTCTGATTTTGAACATTCTGATTCTGAAATTGTTGTTGATACAATGGCTGACAACAATCTAACTCTTAAGGAATTGGCTACACCTGATGTTGTTTAACAACCTTGGTGTATTCAATATCCTGAGGCAGAGGTTAGTTATGAGCTAAAATCTGGACTAATCCATTTGCTTTCAAAGTTTCATGGTCTTGTAGGTGAAGATCCATATAGACATCTTAAGGAGTTTCATGTAGTGTGTTCCCACCATGCGACCACATGACATTCATGAGGATTATGTCAAGATGAAGGCATTTCCATTCTCTCTGGATGGTGTGGCAAAGGACTGGTTGTACCTTCAACCAGATCCTATCAACACTTGGACAAATATGAAGAGAAGATTTTTGGAGAAAATCTTCCCTGCATCCAAAACAACATCCATCCAGAAAGAAATTTGTTGTATAAGGCAGCTAGCTGGAGAGACATTATATGAGTACTGGAAGAGATTCAACAAGCTATGTGCTACATGTCCTCACCATCAAATTAGTGAGTAATTATTGATCGAGTATTTTTACAAAGGCTTGATGTTGATGGACAAGAGTATGATAGATGCAGTTAGTGGAGGCGCTTTGATGGACAAGACTCCTCTTGCTGCAAGACAGTTAATTTCTAACATGACAACCAATTATCAGCAATTTGGTACTAGAGGAGCTGCAACATCCAAGATGGCTGCAAATGAAGTTTTTGTTTCTATAGTTATTGATAACCAGAGGTTGGAGAATAAACTGACAGAATTGACATCCTTTGTGAGACAATTTGCCATTAGTAAACAACAGAATATGATGGCAGCCAATCAACCAAGGTTGTGTGGTATCTGTTGTGCATCTGATCATCCAACAGAATCATGTCCTACTCTTCAAGAAACAGAACAAGCTGCTAAAGTTTCTCCCATACAATCTGGACAACCATTCAGACCTCAACAACAATATAATCCTTACTCCAACACTTATAATCCTGGTTGGAGAGATCACCCGAATTTGAGATATATTCCTGGTCCACAACAACACCAACAACCATTTAGACCTCAATAGCTGCAATATCAACCCTCCAACAGCAAATACCAACCTCCCCCATTCAGACAACAGTCACAGTTCCAGTGCTTGCACCTACACTTGCACAACCTGTGCAGAGCAGTTCTGGACCTTCCTTGGAGGACCTGATGAAGTAAATGACAACCAGTAATATTCAATTTCAACAAAATGTCAGTGCCACCATCCAAGACCTGTAGACTCAGATTGGATAGTTAGCTACAATTGTCAACCAGATGCAGTAGGAAGGTTCTGGAAACATTCCAGCTCAACCAGTTATTAATCCAAAGAATGTGAGTGTTATTACCTTGAGCAGTGGCACAGAGCTTCCAAATTCAACAAATGCTGGTAAAACAATTGATGATGGTACCAAAACAGATTCTGCACCCAAACAGATTCCACTACTTTTTCCTTCTAGATGCATTCCTACAAAGAAATTGAAGCTTTATTCTAATCTGCTTGAGACTTTCAGGAAGGTGGAAGTCAACATTCCCCTCTTGGATGCCATCAAACAGATTCCAACATATGCATATTTTGAAGGATTTGTGCACCCACAAGAGGAAGCTTAAGGGAAATGAGCAAGTAAAGATGGGCAGAAATGTTTCTGCACTTATAAAGGGAAAAATTGTTGCTTTCATCCCACTATCCACCTTGCCACATAAGTGCAAAGATCTTGGCACTTTCATTGTCCCTTGCACCATTGGAGATTGTACTTTTGCAGATGTCATGCTTGACCTTGGAGCCTCAATTAATGTCATACCCACATCAGTTTACAGATAACTACATCTTGGTGATTTGAACCCACTGGCGTTGTCATTCACTAAGCCAACAGGAGTGTTGCACTTCCACTTGGACTTATTGAAGATGTGCTGGTGCAAGTTAATGATTTGATTTTTCCTACAGATTCTTACATTTTGGATATATGGACAATGAGTCTTCCAGCCATAGTTCCACATTGATCCTAGGGAGACCATTCTTGATGACAGCCAAGACCAAAATTGATGTGCATGCAGGAACTCTTTCCATGGAGTTTGGTGATGACGTTTTCCAGTTAAACATTTTTGAGGCCATGAGACATCCTGTAGAGGAGCATTCTGTCTTTTTTGTTGATATCATTGATGTTGCAGTAGGTAGTGTAGATATTTCTGATTTTTCTTATTTCTCTTATTTTTCTGATTTTGATCTTGGTTCTTGTAATTGTACCTGTGATGATTCTACTGTTGTGTGTAATATTTGTGCAAAGATTTCCTCTACACTTCACTTTGATTGTGTTGCAGATGCAAGTACAGATACAAGTTCTGATTCTCCTATTGCCCTTCCCTCAGCCACCAATCTTTCCTTGCCTTCCACCATTCAGCCACCTTCCTTGGAGCTTAAGTCACTACCTAAGCACCTTAAATATACATATTTAGATGATGCTCATAAGCTTCCAGTCATCATCTTTAGCAGCCTGTCACTTGAGCATCAAGAGAAGTTGTTGCATGTTTTGAGAGGCCACAAAAAGGCCATTGGATGGACATTTGCTGACCTTCTTGGAATAAATCCTTCCATTTGCATGCATCAGATACTCTTGGAGGATGATTCTAGGCCGGTGAGGCAGCCATAGAGGAGGTTGAATCCCACTATTCTTGATGTGGTGAAGAAGGAAGTGATGAAATTACTAGCTGCAGGGATCATCTATCCCATTTCATATAGCACTTGGGTTTCACCTATCCAAGTGGTCCCTAAGAAGTCGGGTATCACTGTTGTGAAAAACCGGGATAATGAGTTGATTCTGGCTAGAGTAGCCGACAGTTGGCGAGTTTGCATTGACTACAGGAGACTTAACCAGGCAACTAACAAGGACCATTCCCTCTCCTCTTTATTGACCAGGTTCTGGAAAGGTTGGCAGGTAAATCACATTATTGCTTTCTTGATTGTTTTTCAGGTTACATGCAGATTCATATTGCACCAGAGGACCAACACAAGACCATATTCACCTGTCCATTTGGCACATTTGCCTACACTAGGATGTCTTTTGGCCTATGCAACGCACCTGCTACCTTCCAAAGGTGCATGATGAGTATCTTTTCTGATTTATTAGAGAGTTGCATGGAGATGTTTATGGATGATTTCACTATTTATGGTTCCTCTTTTGATGCATGTTTAGATAGTCTCTCTAGAGTTCTTGACCGATGTATTGGGACTAACCTTGTTCTTAACTTTGAGAAATGTCATTTTATGATACATTAAGTGTCAGAGAACAGGAAGGACCATTACACATAGGCATGAAATACCTGAGCAGCCCATTATTTTCTGTGAGGTTTTTGATGTATGGGTATTGTTTTATGGGTCCATTTCCTGTTTCTCATGGGTTTTCATATATTCTGCTTGTTGTTAATTATGTTTCTAGATGGGTTAAAGCTAAGGCCACAAGAACTAATGATTCTAAAGTTGTTGTGGATTTTGTGAGATCCAACATTTTTTGCAGGTTTGGTGTGCCTAGAGCCATTATCAGTGACCAGGGGAGCCATTTCTGTAACAGGACATTGACATCCTTGCTTCAGAAGTATGGTGTTGTGCATAGAATTGCTACAGCTTATAATCCCCAAACTAATGGGTGAGCAGAGGTTTTTAACAAAGAGATCAAGCAAGTGTTATAGAAGGTAGTGCAACCCAACAGTAAGGATTAGAGCAAGTTACTTGAAGATGCTTTATGGGCTCACAAGACCTCTTACCAAACACCTTTAGGAATGTCTCCCTATAGAGTGGTTTTTGGTAAGGCATGCCGCATTCTAGTGAAGATTGAGCATGTGCTTATTGCGTGATGAAGAGTTGTAACGTGGAATTTGATGAAGCGGGTATGGAAAGGAAGCTTCAATTACAAGAACTTGAAGAGATCCGCTTAGAAGCCTATGAGAACTCCAAAATTTACAAGGAGAAAGTGAAGAGATTTCATGACTCTAGGATTCTTAGGAAGGAGCTCCATATTGGTCAAAAAGTGCTCTTGTTTAACTCTCACCTTAAGCTTATTTTTGGTAAACTTCAATCTAGATGGGATGAACCTTTTATTATTACTAATGTTATTCCCCATAGTGTAGTTGATATTAAAAATGAAGTTACCGGCAAGGTCTTCAAAGTGAATGGTCACTAACTCAAGCTATTTCATGAGAACCCACAAGTAGAGGAGGAGCTTGTGGCAGGCCTCTCTTTGGTCTTGCCAATTTTATGTGATGATGTGCCTTGAATGACATTTAGGGAGTTTGTTTTTCCCTTCTTTTCTTTGTTGTCTCTTTGTTTGCATTCATTGCATGCTCACATTGAGGACAATGTGCATTTCAAGTGTGGGGTGAAAGGTTACAAAAACATTTTCTATTTTCTGTTTTCTATTTTTGGTTTCTGTTTCTATTTCTATTATTGTTTTGCTGCATTATTTTTTTTTTGTTGTTATTCTGTTTTTACATCCAGAAAATTAAAAAAAAATAGAATTTAGGCATTTTTCATGTTTTTCATAGGATTTATAACTTGTATAAATTGTGAGAAATGTACTAATTTTTGTTGGATTGAAAGGTTTCATGCTTGATGTGAATCGTTGCAATTGTTGAAGTGATAAGTAGGCTTGATAAATAGAATTTAAGATGGATCATGTGTGATAGAATTATGCCTTGTGAGTTTTTGGGCCTTTGTGGATGAATCACATTATTTCATTCATGTTCTTTCATGTATGATTTCACTCTTGTGCTAGATTACTCTATGTTTTGTCTTGCCTCTTTTGACATTCCTTGTTGCACGTGCTTTGATTGAGATAATTTGGGTCTTCTTTCTTTTATCCACTAGCCAAATAAACCTATCCTTGCATTGATATCCATTGTCATCCTTGTTGAGCCCTTAACCTTTTCTTTCTTGTGTAGCTCATTACAAACTATAAAAAAATGGAAAACCATGTTATCCTAACTTTAGGGAGGCCTTGGGTTTGTTTTGGGAGTGGGTTTCAAACAAGTGTGGGGTATTTTTATTTTGTTTTGATTTGGAAAGAAAAGAAAAGAAAGAGTTTAAAAACAAAAAGTTCAAAAAAATAAAAAAAAATTCAAAAAGATGCAATAAAAGTTGTTATGGTTCATTTTCATCCCTATAAGCTCTTTTAATTTAATTTCATTGTTCTCCACCTTGTTTCTTTGTTTCTTTATTTCTACCCCTTGTTTTACTTTTTGGGTTACTCCTCATTACCCCTCTTTTCTCTTAGTTTTAGCCTAAATATTGCCATACATTACAAACCAATAAAGTCATTTTGATCTTTTGATCCATGCGTATTTCAAGTTGAATGAATTAGAGTCTTGTCAAAATTTGGATGTGTTAGTTACATGTGGTGTTTGAGTGTAAAGATAAACCCATACACATTAAAAGAGGTTGAGTGTTACTCTTTGAGAGATTTCTATCACCTTGGTTCATTTTTAATTTTAACTTGACTACTTTTTCACTTTGCACTTTGTGATCATGTGTTGATGGATTGTTTGTTACCTTAATCTCATTCTTCCATTTTCACCTTTCTCACTTTTGTGAATTGTTAGGATCCATTGAAAATTGTGTGTGCCTTGTTCATACCTTTCTTTAAGTTTGTGGCTTACTTTAGTTTGAATTTTTCTTAGTCTTTCTTTTAGTTTTGCCTAGGAGTACAAAATTTTAAGTGTGGGGTATTTTGATTGACTGTTTTTAGTTTAATATTTTTCTATTCTTCTTAGCTTATTTGACTTCTCTTGGACTTTTATTTCCTCACTCTAACTCAGTTTTTGTCTTGGGCAAACAAGTGGGCTTAATTGATAATTGTTGCTTATTTTAGGATTTTTTGCTTACTTGACCTATCTTCCATGTGCAGGACCTAGAGAGATCTACAATGAAAATAATAGGAATACCCACAATAACCAAGAGGGGGGTGAATTGGTTAAAACCTTGGTATTTTAAAAACTAATTCAAATCATAGTTCAGGATCTTTATCACTTTCAAAACCAAGAAATCAATTTACTCAATCAAATGTCTCAGCCTAAGAAATCAATAGATCAAAACATAACTTATTGAACAATGAATATGAATCAAAGAATCAAAGACCAATGAATAAGATGAGAGATAGAGAAATAAAATAAAAGACACAAGCAATTTATACTGGTTCACTTCATAACTGAAGCTACATCCAGTTTCTTCTAATCAACACTAGATTAGAGTTCCACTATTATAAAATGCTGTTCTTACAAGCTTTTCCAAAACCCTCCCCTTTATCAACACTAGATAAAGAATAGAAATCTAAAACTCTATTAGAAATCTAAGGAGCAAGAACCAGAGAACACTACTCTATTCTTGAATTAGAGAATCCTTCTCTAAAATCAAGCAAGAAGAACCCAATTTACAATAGTCAAATACAACAGAAATTCAGAACCAAATTTACACACAAAGATTAAGGAGAGAGACAACCTGATGATCCAATGAATGAAATGCACATGAGTTATCAAATCAGGTTGAGTAGCAAACTAGATCAGAACATGCTTTTCCTTAATCTTGAAAAGAATCTTGCTCAAGAATCATTCAAAGACCCATTGATGTTTTGAATGAAGCAAGACATAAAAACATTGTGAAAATCACTTTGGAAAGCTTAGAAGACTTGTATGAGCTTAGAAATACGAATGGGTACAATCTCTCAAAGTTAGAAAACAAGCCAAGCCTTCAATCCTATTTATAACAGAATTTGTAACTAACTGTAATCGATTAAACGCGCCTGATAATCGATTAATTCGCTTATGTAATTGATTAAAATAACCATGTAATCGATTAAACCGTTCACAAATATTTATGGGTTTCACCAACGAGAAAAATAATCGATTATCCCGAGCTGTAATCGATTAAGACAGAAGTCTCGGGATAATAAAATGCATTATGTAATCGATTACAAAATTTGGTAATCGATTAAAGCAAAAGACTTATATTTTCAAAATGAACTGTGTAATCGATTACAAGCTTTGGTAATTGATTAAGATAGAGAAGTGAATTTTCTCAAATAGCCTATGTAATCGATTATGGATAATGGTAATCGATTATCACAGCAAGGCTTAAAATAATCTTTTAACTATGTACTCAATTACAACACTTAAGTAATCAATTAAAATCATTAACAAAGCAGTAGTTTTGTTATAAACAAAGGCCAAATAATTGATTATTCTGATGGGTAATCGATTACAATGTTCATAAAGATTTTCCGGATTGAACGAAGAACATAATAATCGATTATATCAATAAGGTAATCGATTAAACCAGTGAAAATAGCATTTTTCCAAAAACCTTTCAATCAGATTAAAATCTTAACCAAAAAAATATAAAAGCTTTGTTATTTTTTATGAAAATGCAATGGATCATTAGATTAGCCTTTTCTCTTACACATAATACAATTAAACAACTTCAAGGCATTCAAGCATGTTGAAAGCTCAAAACCAATCTTGAATCAAAGTCTTCCATTCTTCATGATGCTCCCCCTATATCCAACATACAAGACTTCAAATGGTGCATATAAGTAGTCCTTGGAAAAATAAGGAAAAGATCTACAATTTTGTCAGAGATAAGTCGAGGCCAATTCTGTCATTTTGAGGGTCATTTTAGGCTTGGAAGTCAGAACCCCTGCACTCGAGTTTTGGGTTGCGAATTGGTGTAATTAATAATTAGTTATATTAGATGGGCCTAATCATAGCCCATCCTTTCCTACTGACTCAGTCACTATATTTTAGTGTAATTAGATAGTGAAGAGGCACAATTTTTTTAGCACAAACAGATTTGTAGTTTCTTTTAGAAGTTTTCAGAATTAAAATCCTTTTCTTTCATTTTCTCTCAACTGTTCTTCATTGTTCTTTATTTTTCTTCTTCCTTTCATTTTTCTTATTTTTCTCATAAAAATTTTGTGGCTCTTACATTGATGATGATCATGGAAGGCTAAATAATTAATCAATCTAAGGATCCAATCCAAGTAAGGAGAATTTGATTCTAGTTTGGTATTCTAATTTCTATGTGAATGTTCATCTTCTTCTTCAATCCTCTTTTCAATTTTCATGATTATGAATATGTTTAGGATTGAAAATGAATTAGGTTATAGATTTATTTCCTAATTTTGAATTTTAGTCATAGATTATTTGGAAGATATTTCAATCCGATTTGTGATTTCAATTAATTTAGGAGTTAATTCGATTGAATTGCTTCTAATGATATTGAATGAACCTCGGTAATATGACCATTATATGAGAAATATGATAATTTATATTGCTTGGTTTGGTGAATTGGATTGATATTCTTGAATCTGTTTTACAACACCTTTTATTAATTCTGTTAGTTTCTGCATTTTTCTTCAATTCTTGTTTGTGTTTCTACAATTTTTATTCATTGCTTACAAACTGTTTGATTAAAATCCCCCTATTGTTTATTAGTGAATTGAAGTTGGAACCAAATTGATCGTGTCTCTGAGTTGACCTAGGTTAATCATGTGCTACAGAATTAGCTTAGTTTAATTGTTTTGTGGGGATTCGACAGTCATTATCATGGTAGTCTACACACAACCTCATGGTTTCATCTTTCTTATTCACTAACAACATTGGTGCTCCCCGTGGAGACAAGCTAGGTCTCACAAACTTCTTATCCAACAACTCTTCTAGCTGCTTCTTAAGCTCGACTAAATCTATAGGAGACATCCAATAAGGGGCTATGGGTATGGGTCTGGCACCAAGTACCAAATCTATAGAAAATTCTTTCTCTCTCTAAAGTGGTAAACAAGATATATCCTAAGGAAACATTTCTGGAAACTCTCTAACAACAGAGAGGTCATCTATAGAAACCTTGGTCTCTACTTCCAGGTTAGACAGGGTCATGTACACTTAAGCATCTTCTTTCAAAGATGTCACAACATGGTTGGCAGAGATAAACATCCTATCCTTACTTCAGAATCACAAAACATCACGGTTTTATCAAAATAGTTTAATGAGACATGGTTGGAAGATAACTAATCCATACTCAGAATAACATCAATTTGGCTTAGAGGTAAATAAATCAAATCAATCAAGACTTTTTTACCATAAATCTCTATATGACAATTCAAACACATAGCAGAAGTTAAAACATAACCACTAGTTGGGGTCTCTACCAGAAGATCATCACTCAAAGAAGACACAGAAAGCTTAAGTTTCTCCACACATGAGCAGGTCGCACCAGAATCGAATAACACAAGTAAGGGAATCCCACTTATGAAACATTTATCTTGGATTAGATCTTTGGATTTCGAAGCTTCAGCACCATTAAGAGTAAAGACTCTTCTTGTGGCCTCCGGGCGTCCAGTCTAGTCATTCAGACTCCCACCATTTTGGTCCTTCTTAGAATGTGGACAGTCTCTCTTAATATGACCATTCTCTGCAGTTGAAACAAGTCATGTCTTTGTCCATACAATTTGAAGAAATGTGGCCTGGCTTACCACACCTGCAACAAACTACCTGAGTTGAGAAAGTAGTGGGTTTGCTACCACTACTACAAAAAAAAAAACCATAATAGCAATCCTTTGATTGTTGGGGGCGATTACCATGTTAGGGGCGATTACCATGTTGTTTTGGAAGGGTAGAGTATGGTTTTCCTAGATTTTGGGATCCATTCTACTTGTTCTTCATTGCGCCCGTATTCAAATAATATGTCACATGTCTCAGAAGTCTTCATCCCAGATCCTACACGTGTTAACCAGCAGTGGGAACTGATGAACACCTTGATAATTCATATCTTGCTTCACCTCAAGTTGCAAGCCATTCAGAAAATTCACACACTTTGAGCTTTCACCATCCCTTCCTTGGTAATGATGTAACGACCCGCCTTGTTGCTACGATATCACTAACTCTAATTGTGTGAATTTCAAGTTTTAATGAAAACTCCATTAATTTGATTATGAAAATGCTAGTAAATTTTTTGCAATAATACAATTATCATACAATAGCACAAATACATAAATGGATACATATGGATGTACATTTAAAACATTACATATCATTCACATGTTAGAACATAATCTAGTTGTATTTACAAATATTTACGCTTGAAATTACATGACCAACAAAAAGAATCAAGGGACTAACTAAGAAAGAATTGATTAACAAAACACAACTCTTTTCCAAAAAGAGTTCCAAAGTTATCACGTCGGTTCGACGGCTCCAACCAAAAAAAAGATCTCCCTCCAAGGTCACTTACTAATGCTCATCTGCTACCACGAACGAGAGTTCACGATCTTCACAGGTACCAACCACACGGTACAACAAATGCAAGTGTGAGTTTATTATATACAACCAACAATTATCAGGTAATCACAATTAGAAAGGAAACAACAATAACAATCACAATTATTACCATAATTCCATCAGTCCAATACACACTCGATAAACCAATCATCCAATTCATTTCACAAATCAAACAATCATGATTGGAATGATGCATGCTCCTGATTTCACTCTCAACATGCAATGTGGTACCATATCCAGGGAAATAGCCTCTCACAGGAAAATGATTCATCGCCTATTAGGGTAGTCCTGTCGTGCATAGGCCATTTCCCCCATGGTGATCAACCAGTTGCGCACAGGAATTCCTAACCTGACGCCCCCTTAGCACCTGCGTTTTCAGCCCACAGAAACCCACAGGTACATGCATACCTTCATTCTATTTCCATCAATGCAACATGAAGTATGAAACATGGGCACCATCAATGCATTAACTTGACCAAGAACAAATCCTTCCCTGCAAGGGTGACCAGTCATGCACCCCCATGTACATACATAGCACACCAATGTGGGCTCACCGATGCACTAATCGTGGCTAGGAACAAATCATTCCCCACAAGGATAACCAACCGATCATTGCACCCCACATGTACATACACAACATACAACCATGGGCACCATCAATGCATGACCTGATTAGGAACAGATCCTTCCCCGCAAGGAAAACCAGTCATGCACCCCCATGGGTATCCATGTATATCTACATCATACAATGACAACTATGGGTATCATTAATGCATGACCTGGATAGGAACAAATCCTTCCCTGCAAGGATAACCAGTCATGCACCCCCATGGGTGTCCATATTCACATTATACAATGACATTGTTCACATCAACATTATCTCTCATCAATGTCATTATCAACTTCCACATCACATCATCTCAATATCATCATCATACATATTAAACTCATCTCATTTCAACATCATCAACCACATCAACATTATCTCATTTGAAAATCGTCAACCACATCATGATTATCTCATTTAAACATCGCCAACCACATCAATAACATCTCAATTTCAATATCATCAACAACATCATTTTATTTCAATATCATCATCATAAACATCAATATTCAACATCATCAACTATATCAACATTATCTCATTACATCATCATCAACCTAATCACATTATCCCATTTCAACATCATCTCATTCATTCACAATCCATATTACCATGAGATAGGAAAATTCTAAATTAAAGAGGAGGACTACAATATAAAAACACGATCTTATGCCCATTTAAAAATTTGCTAGAGAATTAAATAGGAGGACGCATTATAAAATTTCGGGCAGAGTCTCCTCTGTAATTAAGATTTTTCCCAAAAATCCAATCATTACAACAACAACATCATTCACAGTTTTATCCATCAACAAGCAAATTCATCGCATCCCATTAGTTAAAAACACAGTTTTTTTAAAACGAGCACACAACAGGAACAAACATACATCAATAATAAATATATTACATCCCATTAGTTTAAAACATAGTATTTCTTGCAAACCAGCACACAACAAGGACAGACAGATATCTTCATAGTTGGACTCCCTGGCCCCCAACTATGGTACCAAAACTATAACTAAATAATAAACTCCCTTACCTAACTAGGAGTTCTCCCTGTTACAACCTAGCGGTGTTGTTTCGTGATTCTTCAAATACGCGTGTGTTGCGCGCTAACGCGCAATTGATACGGCAAGTGCACCGATCGTTAACAAGTAATAAAGTAAGTAAGTGAGTTATCGTCTCCACAGGGATTGGGGTAATTCTTACAATAATATTAATTCTAAATGACTGGAATTAAAACAGAAAATAAGAGATAATTGTTGAATTGATTTGTTGTTTGAATAGAAATAGAAAATAA
>PYAF01005688.1:584996-599352 GCA_007407185.1 Glycine tomentella
TAGTTTTCGTAATCTTCCGTAATTATCCGTAATCTTTCGTAATCTTCCGTATTAAGTTTATTATTTCCGTTTCTTCTAAATTTTCATCATTTCTGTTAATCTGCAACTACATGAAACTCCGTTCACACTCACTGTACATAAACTATTAAACTGTTAAGCTTTATTTGAATTAACTGAGTAGCACAAGTCCCTGTGGAGATGAACTTTTATAAATTTTGTAACTTACAATGACAATTGGTACGCTTGCCAAAAGTCTAACAACCTCCTAAGGCCTTGGGTTTTTAAAAGAGCAGGAAAGACAAATCCTTCACTGATGAACCAGTCAAGGCTTATATATTTGGGAGAGCAGATGGGTTTTTTGGAATTGAATTGCAGATAAGTCATTTAATCTGCTTCTTTGTTGAACCAAAGACTTAATCTATCAGGTGGAGGTTGGGGTTGAGGGTTTGAAGAAGATTCTCGCACCTTTTTTTTCCCAGTTCTAACCCTTTTTGGTGCAGAAATTTTGAATAAGGTAAAGAAGAGTAAGAAAAGGTTGAAGGATACAGAATAAGACTCAAGGAAGAATAGCTTTTTGGTGCAAGGAGGAATGACTCAATAGTTCACTATTTGTAGACAAGGATTAACCTCTAAATGTCCAGATTTTTCAAAAATATAGCTGTTATAGGTAGTTATTGCAAGTTAATGAGGGTTAAGGCACAAAGATCAGTTGATAGGGCGGTTACGAAATCCCAGAAATCTGTCAGAAAACGTATGACAGCTTGAATAATCGATTAAATTCTTACGTAATCGATTTTTCCAGGGCAACAAATAACAAAATTTACACAGTGTAATCGATTAATCCATGATGTAATCGATTACATTAATGGTTGCCAGAGGTTGAAGATGATCAGTAATTGATTATATATCTTATGTAATCAATTACAAGCTTCTGTAGCAGTTTAAACATAGACTTGAACATTTTAATCGATTAACCCGATAGGTAATCGATTACTTCCGAATAACAGAATTCTTGATTTATGAACAGTAATCGATTATGACTTTGGTGTAATCGATTACTTAAGCCTAATTTCCATACAGAATGTCAGTTTTAATGAAATTAATCGATTATTCCAAGTCTTAATCGATTATTACAGGACGTACAGCAGAAAACAGAGCATTTTAACATCTGATACAACTTTTTATTGAATTCAACAATGATTATAGCAAGAGGCATTCAAATTTTCACACAAGTCATGTAACAAACAAGCTAGCATATATTATTTTCATCAAGGATTCCTAGCATGCTTCTAAGAGTGTAAAATCTATCTTTAGGCAGAGGTTTTGTAAATATGTCAGCATGTTGATGATGTGTATCAATAAATTCTACCTTTATGTTATCTTTCTACACATGATCTCTTATAAAATGATGTTTAATGTCAATATTTTTGGTCCTTGAATGCATCACAGGATTCTTTGAAATGTTGATAGCACTTGTGTTGTCACACAACAGTGGGATCTCCTTTAGATCTACTCCATAGTCTTGTAATTGTTGCTTGAGCCATATACTCTGAGCACAATAACTACCAGTTGAAATATACTCAGCTTCTGCAGTGGATAGAGCTATACAAGCTTGTTTCTTGCAATGCCAAGAAATAATGAGCTTCCAATGAGATGACAAGTTCCACTAGTGCTTTTCCTATTAAGCTTGCATCCTGCAAAATCAGAATTAGAATAACCAAAAATATTTATTGATGCATCTCTAGGATACCAAAGCCCAACTTTGGGTGTTGCCTTGAAATATTTGATGATCCTCTTTACAGCTGTAAGATCAGACTCTTTTGGGTTTGCTTGATATCTTGCACACAGGCAAACACTTAGCATGATATCCGGTCTACTAGCTGTTAAGTAGAGTAATGAGCCAATCATTCCTCTATACTTGGATTCATCCACTTTCTTTCCTTTTACATCTGAATCAAGATAGGTTGAAGTTTGCCATGGGAGTTGCAGCATCTTTGCTTCTATCCATTTCAAACTTCTTGATTACTTCAAGGCAATATTTAGATTGATTGAGAAAAGTTTCATTCTTCAATTGCTTGACTTGTAACCCTAGGAAGAATGTTAACTCTCCCATCATAGACATCTCAAACTCTTGTTGCATAACTTGCAACTGGAGCATAAGTTTCCTCATAGTCAATGCCTTCTTCTTGGTTGTAACCTTTTGCAACCAATCTAGCTTTATTTCTGACTATAATTCCACTTTCATCCAGCTTGTTTCTAAAAACCCATTTTGTACTAATAGGCTTAATGGATGGAGGTCTAGGAACAAGTTCCCAAACTTCATTTCTTTTAAATTGATTTAACTCTTCATGCATGGCATGCATCCAATGTTCATCTTGCAAAGCATGATTGATATCTTTTGGTTCAATTTGAGAAACAAAAGCCAAGTCATAACATAAGTTTCTAAGTGATGATCTAGTAGAGACTCCCTTTGATACTTCACCAATGATGTTGTCTAGTGAAAGATCTCTTGTGGTTCTCCACTCTTTAGGCATTTGTCTTGGTGTTAATGAACCTTCTTCAGCACTTGTTTCATTTTTCTCATTGATAGACATCTTCTCAAGTTGAATATTCTGCTCTATTTGACCTTCATCATCATCACAAGCTTTTTCCTCTTTTGAAGGGTTAGATTCATCACAAATTACATGGACAGATTCCTCTATCCACATGGTTCTTTTATTGAAAACTCTATATGCCTTGCTTTGTAATGAATATCCAAGGAAGATGGCTTCATCGGCCTTTGCATCAAACTTCCCAAGTGATTCATTTCCATTATTTAAAACAAAGCATTTACAGCCAAAGGTTCTTAAGTGAGAAACATTGGGCTTTCTTCCTTTATATAACTCATAAGGGGTTTTCTTTAAAATAGGTCTTATGAAAAGTCTATTTAAAGTATAATAAACAGTGTTAACTGCATCAGCCCAAAAATATTTGGGTAAATTTGTCTCATTTAGAAGTGTCCTAGCACCTTCTTCAAGTGATCTGTTTTTCCTCTCCACAACACCATTTTGTTGAGGTGTTCTAGGAGCTGAAAAATTGTGGTTAATCCCATTTTCCTCACAGAATTTTTCAAAATCTTCATTTTGGAATTCTCCACCATGATCACTTCTAATTGAGACAATTTTACATGCTTTTTCATTTTGAACAAGTTTGGCTAATTTTCGAAAAGAATGGAAAACATCACTTTTGGATTTCAAAAATAAAGTCCAAGTGAATCTAGAGAAATCATCAACAATAACTAATCCTTAGTAATTGACCCCTAAACTCATAGTTCTTGAAGGACCAAATAAATCCATGTGTAAAAGCTCAAGTGGTCTAGAGGTGGAAACAATGTTTTTGGTTTGAAAAGATATTTTTGTTTGTTTCCCCTTTTGACATGCACCACACAATTTGTCCTTCTCAAATTTGAGTTTTGGCAAGCCAATGACTAAGTCCCTCTTGATGAGCTTATTCATATGATGCATATTTATATGACTAGCTCTCCTATGCCATAGCCATGTTTCATCTATTTTACTCAATAAGCATGTGGTTTTGTGAAATAATGCATGGTCAATGGAGAGTAAGTAAACATTACCTTTCCTTTTGCCTATATGAATTACCTCTTCACTCTTACCATCACAAATTAATCAGCAATCTTTATTGAAGGAAATCTTGTAGCCTTTGTCACATAATTGACTAATGCTAAGTAAGTTGTGCTTCAAGCCTTCCACATATTGCTGATTTTAGTATTCAAGCTATCACCAATGCTACCTTCACCAATAATTTTTCCTTTGTTATTGTCTCCATAAGTGACATAGCCCCCATCTTTAAAAATAAGATTCTTGAGCAAGGACATATCATCGGTCATATGTCTTGAGCATCCACTATCAAGATACCATAGAGAGGAGCTTGCTCTAAGACATAGCTACAAAAGAAACAAATTACTTCAAAGGAAGATGTACCCAATTTAAGTTGGGTCCATAGGGGTTAGCATTTTTCTTTCTTTTAGGAACCCAAATGCAATCACCATTAGGCACATAAAATCTTCTAGCATAGCATTTAAATGATGTGTGCCCTTTTTCCATACAATAGTTGCAAATGACAGATTTGAAGTTTTTCCTAAATCCAGAATTTTGATTAACTCTTGAGTTTCTTTGCTACTTTTGATTCTTCTGTTTTGGAGGTACAAAAACTATTTTACTCTTTGATTTTGAACCATATTTATACCCCAAACCAGAAGTATCACCAACATATCTTTGCACATTTAGCATTTCAGCCAAGTTGCATATTCCCTTGTAAAACTTTCTCAAGAGATCAATCAAATCATTGTTTTCAGCCATAAGCAACATATGTTTTTCACCTTGGCTTTGTTTATACTCATCAAAATCCTTTTGAAGCAAATTATACTTGTCAACATTGCTAGAGGAAGGACCACACACACATCCATTCAATTTGTAACTTGAAACAAGTTTTTCATTTTCTTCTTTCAAGTTGCAAATCTCATTTTGTAATTCAGTAATTTTTTCAATATGCCATCTTAGATTTCCTCTAAGCCTATTGTTGGATTTTGTAAGTTTTTGGGCTTCCTCATACATTTCTTGAAAAGCATGAATAGCTTGATCAAGTTCAGAATTTACTTCATCATCTTCATCCAGAAGATCATCATTTTCTTCATTGATAATTGAGGTGAGACACATGTTGGCTTCTTCCATTTCAGCAGAGGATTCAGAGGTTGAAGACTCATTGTCTTCCCATGCAATGTATGCTCTTCTAGGCTTAGCTTCCTTCTTGCCTTTGCTGTCTTGTAGCTGTTTCTTCAAGTATATGGAGCATTCTGATTTAATGTAACCAAGTTTGCCACATTCAAAACATGTATAGTTGTTGTCCACCTTCTTGAAGTTGCTTGTGCTGTTGTTTGTAGAATTGTTCTTGTTGTTTCTTGCAAACTTTCTGCCCTTGTTCTTCATCAAAAATTTGCTGAACTTCTTTACAATCAAGTTCATGCTTTCATCTTCATCTTCATCACTAGAGTTTTCATCTTTCTCCACTTTGGGTGCTGCAAATTTCAGTGTTATTCCCTTGCTTTTTCTTTCTCCATCTTGACCAAAAGTTAGTTGAGACAATTCAACTCATATTCAAGCAACTTACCAAAGAGTGCAGCCATTGTCATTTTTGAAAGGTTTCTAGATTCCTTGATGGCTGTTACTTTGGGTGGCCAAGCTCTAGTGAGGCATTTCAGAATCTTGATGTTAAGTTCTTCAGCATCAAATGTTTTGCCAAGTCCCAAGAGGTGATTCACTATATGTGTGAACCTTGTTTAAAGCTGGGAAATACTCTCATTCTGATTCATCTTAAACATTTCATATTCATGTATCAAGGAATGCTTCCTTGATCTCCTTACTTCCTCAGTCCCTTCATGGGTGATTTTAAGCATTTCCCACATTTCCTTGGCACTTGTGCATCGAACGGTTCTGAAAAATTCATCAGAAGACAGAGCAGAGGTTATCATGTTCTTTGCTTTAAAATCATACTGAACAATTCTTTTCTCATCATCATTCATCTCATCCCAATCTTTGGGAATCATGTTATTGTCTACTATCTTGATGGGCACCCTAGGACCGTTTTCAATGGCATTCCATGCTCCTGGATCATTGGATTGAATAAAGATCTTCATTCTATTTTTCCAAAAGCTGAAATTCTCCCCCTCAAACAAAGGAGGTCTGTTTAAAGATGCACCTTCCTTGAAGGTTATTTGTGAAGTATTCATTTTAAAAAAAAATGATCTTGAGTATCTTACAAGACCTAGCTCTTGATGCCAATTGTAAAATATGGGAACACTTCGCACTTAACCAAGAGGGGGGGTGATTTGGTTAGTCTTGGTAATTTAAAACTTTTTTGAGTAAAATCAGAGTTTTTGGCCCTTTTGGATCTTTAACACAAATATAACTAAGAATATTTATCCAAGATCAACCCAAGAGTTGTAATGCTTCAAGAATCAAATTATAATTCAGAGTTCACAAAGAAAATAATCAAATATGCAGAATATGAATGAACACACAAGATTTATACTGGTTCACTTCAAACACTATGAAGCTACATCTAGTTTTCTTCTACTCAACACTAGAGTAGAGTTCCACTATTGCAAATAATATTCTTACAAGCAAATACAAGCTTCTCTTTATCAACCCTAGATAAAGTTCAGAAGTCTAAAACCCTTAGAAGCCACACCCACACTGAGAACACTACTCAGCTGTCTTTAGAGAAACACTATCTCTAATCTTGCAAGAAACTCACTTACAGTAGAACTTCAAAAACAAAGATTCAATAGAAAGTTTACAACCACAAAGAGTAAGGAAAAAATTCACCTGATGATCCAAGAATGATATGCATAAGGATGAAAATACCAGGTTGAATACAGAAACAATATGCAAAATAAGCCTTTCCTTAAACTTTGAGAAGAATTGCCTTGCTTCACTAAATCCTAATGACCCATATGAGAATTAATGGAAGCAAGAGCCTAAGAACCCAGAAGAAAGCCTTTGTGAATGCTTAGAAAGCTTTTAGAATGCTCAGTGTTCGAAAATTTAAGTTCTACTTTTTTCTTTTTAATCAAAAAGGCATGGGTTCTCTTTATACTAAATTCTGTAACTAAAATAATCGATTAAAAACACCCTAGTAATCGATTGTTTAGCATATGTAATCGATTACACACGCTCCTGTAATCGATTAAACTGTTCATAGCAAGATCTGGGTTACATCAACGGGTCATTTAATCGATTATCCCGACGTGTAATCGATAACTCCAGAAGACCTCTAAAATTAGATTTGCACTGAGTAATCGATTACAATAATCGGTAATCGATTAAAGCAGACTAAGTAAAAATCATGTTTGTGTAATGTAATCGATTACAACAAATAGTAATCGATTAAGACAGACTAAGTGCAAAATATGAAATGAACTAAGTAATCGATTACAATGAATGGTAATCAATTAAGGCAGTGTGATCACTTTTTCTAAGTATGAAGTGTAATCGATTATGCATTGGTGGTAATCGATTAAACCAGTCACTAAGGCAGATTATCAGTATGCTAAGTTGAGATAATCGATTAACTCGATGGTGTAATCGATCAAATTGTTCTTGATATTTTTCCAGAAAGCTTGATGAACAAAATAATCGATTCTTTGGGTATATTAATCGATTAAACCAGGTTAAGGCTATTTTTAAAAAAACACTTAGCTTCTTTTAAGATTCAAAACAATTACTTAATGCCTTTGTGATGTAATGCTTAAATGCATATGTATGATATGAATGCAGTGACTTGGATCATCAGAAAGCTTTCTTTCTTTTTACAATTAATCACAAGCTTCTCTTCAAGCCTTCAAGCATGTTGAAAGTCAAAACACTTCCAAGTCTTCAAATTACTTCAATCTTCAAGTAGCTCCCCCTCAAATCAACATGTGTGTGAAGGGGCTAGGAGGTTTGATGAGGAGCCTGATGGGTACAACAAAATGGACACATATAGGGAGATGTTGCATGATCCACACATGCAACTTAAGAACAGATTGGGCACTAGACCCATGACTCCTGAGGATAGACTCCTCCACTACATCATTACCTATGTGGTCACTCCAAGGGCTACCAATCATGCCCAAGCAACAAATGAAGACCTTCAGTTGGTCTATAGGCTGAAGAATAACATACCCATGAACTGGGCACTTATTTTCGAAGAAATAATGCTTAAGGCCAAGAGATTGGTCAATTATCCTTTCCCTTACCCTGTGCTTGTCTCAAGACTTAATGACCACTTCAACATAAATGTTGAAAATGAAGTGGTTGATAATACCAACTCCTCCAACAGCCTAATCCAGGAGAAGCATCTCACCAAAATGGGAATGAGAAAAACTCTTGATGGGTGGATTTTGGCTGGACAAGCACCTACTGCTATTGAAGAACAAGTTGCTGGGGATTCAGAAGATGAAGAAAGGAATCCTCAACAACCTGTCTACACCCAATTTGAGTCCCTCATGCTGGAAAAAATGAATGGGCTTCTCAGCATGCATTATGAATTTAGGACTGAGACACAAAAATCTTTTAGGGATCTCAATGCAAGGCTAGATGAAATAGAAGCCACTCTTAAAGTGGATGAGTCTGAAGATTTCTAGTTTTTCTTTTACTTTGTTCAGTTTATGAATACTTCTTATTTGTTATGGCTCCCTTATGATTAATATAATGTTTTCAGTTCATTTTCCACTGTGCCTTTATTGTTTTTGACTTTCAACAAGCCAAATAGGGGGAGAAATAATTGATTAAAAAGAGAAATTAAAAGATCAAGCATACCTTGCATCATGCTCTGTTTGCCCCTGTTTTTCGTTTCATTGTTGCTCAAAAATTTGAACTGAATGAATGCTGAGATTTAGGGGGAGTTATGATGTTAAAAGGATTTCAATCAATATATATGTCTTGTAATTGAATGCTACTTGAATCACAAATGCTTTTAACACTTGTTTTTGGCAAAGGCATTGAAAATTTTTCAAGTTTGCAAAGCTTAAAGTTCTTCAAATTGATTCAAAATTAACTCCAAGCCTTATTGTTAATCAACTGAAGATTTGGCATTTTTAAAGCCAAAAAGGGGGAGATTGTTGGATTCAATGGAATTACTTGAAGAATGGACAAAGGATCAAAGCTGAGTTTTAGCTTTCAACATGCCTTGAAGTATTGAGGAATTATGTGTGATTAAATGTAAAAGGAAGAAGCATTTCTGGTGATCCAAGAATATTGCATTCACATCATTCATTCATTAAATTGGTTTAAATGATTACAATTCACAAGGCCTTGATAGAATGCTTAAGTCTAATAGTTAAAACATAACGTTTTTGGAAAAATATATTTTCTACTGATTTAATCGATTACTTATTCGTAATAATCGATTATATTGTTCTTAGTGCTTTCTGGAAAACTTTTCAAGAACAATGTAATCGATTACATGTCGGTTTAATCGATTAATCTACCTTAGCTTACATATAAACTGCTTTGTTGATAATTTTAATCGATTACGATTAAGCTGTAATCGATTACATAGGCTTACCAGGAAATACCATCTCTCTGTCTTAATCGATTACATCATAATTTTGGTTCTTTTAATCGATTACCAAAATTTGTAATCAATTACTCTGCCCATTTCATGATTATGAAGCTTCCTGCATTAATCGATTACCAGAATCTGTAATCGATTACATAGTTTAATTCATGGTTATGAAGCTTCCTGTTTTAATCGATTTCGTATCGAAATAATCGATTATTCTGTTCGTTACTTGAACCCAGATTTTTATAGAACCCTTTAATCGATTACTTGCTTGGTTTAATCGATTACATAAGTGAAATAATCGATTATTGAGCGCGTTTAATTGATTACTGACAGTTAGAAAAGCTTGTTATAAATAGAACCCTCACTCAGCTTGTTTTAAAACTTGATCAATTCGTATTCTGAGCATTCTAAGGCTTTCTAAACATTCTTTTAGTGGTTTTTCTGGGTTCATTGAGTTCTTGCATTCACAAAATTCTTATGGGTTGTTAAGTGATTAGTGAAGCAAGAAATTCTTTTTCAAAGCTTGAGGAAAGTGATGTTCTGAGTTTGTATTCATTCTTCAACCTGGTGAAATCATTCATATGCATATTATTCATTAGATCATCAGGTGACTTCTTTCCTTAATCTTTGAAGTTGTAATTCTGTTTTGAATTTTGTGTTTGTTTGTCTATTGTAAATGGGTTTCTTGCTTGTGATCTAGAGATAGAGTTTCTCTAGGGGATTTACTGAGTAGTGTTCTCAGTGGGTTGTCTCTAAGAATCTAATAGTGTTTTAGATTTCTGAACATTATCTAGGGTTAATAAAGAGAGACTTTGTAATAACTTGTAAGAACTGAAATTTGCAATAGTGGAACTCCATTCTAGTGTTGAGTGGAAGAAAACTGGATGTAGCTTCATAGTGTTTGAAGTGAACCAGTATAAATCTTTGTGTGTTGTTTATATTCTTTATATTGATTATATTTTGTTATTATTGACTGTGAGTTTTAGTTATCAACAAAGTTCTTGAGCTATTGCATATCTTGAGTTGAGCATTAGATTGAATAAAGGTTCTTGGTTTCAAAAGTGATAAAGATCCAAAAGGGAAAAACTCTGGTTTTGTTCAAGAAAATTTTGAATTACCAAACCTAACCAATTCACCCTCCCTCTTGGTTAAGTGTGAAGTGTTCCCATATTTTACAAAGCTATTTGTGAAAACCCTTTAATAAACCTCTTATAATAACCAGCTAATCCTAGAAAACTTCTAACCTCAGTTACTGTGGTTGGTCTTTCCCAGTTCATAACTGATTCAATCTTACTAGGATCAACTGAAATTCCTTTCTTAGAAACATTTTACTTCCTTGGCCCAAAATTCACACTTAGATAATTTAGCATACAACTTCTTTTCTCTAAGTGTCTGCAATACTATCCTAAGATGCTCTTCATGCTCTCTTTCTGACTTTGAATAAACAAGTATATCATATATAAAGACTACTACAAACTTATCTAAATAAGATCTAAATATTCTATTCATGTAATCCATAAACACTGCTGGAGCATTAGTTAATCCAAAAGACATCACTAAATACTCATAATGCCTATATCTAGTCCTAAATGCAGTTTTAGGAATATCTTCATTCTTAACCCTAATCTAATGGTATCCTGACTTAAGATCAATCTTAGAAAATACTGTTGCTCCTCTCAGCTGGTCCATAATATTATCTATCCTAGGCAATGGATATTTATTCTTAATGGTTATCTTATTAAGCTGTCTATAATCTACACAAAGCCTCATTCCCCCATCTTTCTTTTTTACTAACAAAACTGGAGCTCCCCAGGGTGAAACACTAGGTCTAATAAATTTCTTTTTCCAACAACTCCTCTAATTGCTTTTTCATTCTTCTAACTCTAGAGGGGAAATCCTATAAGGTGCCATGGATATTGGTCCAGATCCAGGAATTAGGTCAATAGAAAATTCTATTTCCCTTTCTGGAGGTATCCCTAGTATTTCATCCGGAAATACATTTGGATATTCTTTTACCACGAGTATATTAGAGAATTCATCAGTTGACTCAGTTACATTAGCTGATAAAAGAACATATCCTTGAATCTCATTTTTACTAGAATAGGAAGCAATGGAGTTCAAATATAGACATTGGGTTTGACTGTTTTCTGAAATTTCTGAAGGTAAAACAATGGTTTTATTTGAACAGTCCAGCAACACATGGTTAGCTGCAAGCCAATCCATACCCAAGATTACACTAAACCCAGTCAAAGGAAGACAAATCAAGTTTGGAGAATAAGATTTATGATTAATTTGAAAAACACAATTAAGGCAGATTTGACAAGTAGTTACCAGTAGGAGTAGAAACTAGAAGATCATAAGGTAATTGGGATAAAGATAACCTTAATTATATAGCAGTGTCATAAGAAATGAAAGAGTGAGTAGCACCTGAATCATATAATACAGTTAAAATGGTATCTTTAATTTTGCACTTACCCTCAATAAGATTTTCGGATTGAGATGCCTCTGTTGCATTCATGGTAAAAACCTTTCCAGTCTGTTGAGGACGTGTGATGTCTTGGGAATTTTCAGCTCTGCAATTATTAGCATAATGTCCCATCTTTCCACATCTAAAACATTGGACATTATTGTGACTGCGACAATCCTTTGCCAAATGTCCTGTCTTTCCACATCGCACACAAGTGATCTAAGCTATATGGCAGGGCTTATCTCCATGGGTCTTGTGACATTTGTTGCATTCATTTCTTGAATTATGCCCTGTCTGAAATTTTCTCTTCTTAAAATTATTCTTAAATTTAAAAGGTTGAGGTCCTAATTTCTTCATAAAATTATTACTTGACTCTCTTTTCTTAGCAGATCTCCTTTTATACTATTCTATTAATCTACATTTATTTATCAGGACACCAAACTCCCTAATTTCTAAGGGTCCCACTTTTTCCAACATATCTTCCCTCAGTCCTCCTTCAAACTTTATGCATTTCCAGTGCTCATCAGGGTTATACTGATAGGTGGAGGAAAATTTGATTAACTTTTAAATTTAGCAATATATTCAGACACACTACTATTACCTTATTCAAGCTTAAGAAATTCGAGCTCCTTAGCATTCCTCACTGATATGGGAAAATACTTAACATAGAATGTTGTCTTAAACACCTCCCATGTGATCTCTACTCCATTACCTGACAAAATTTGCTTGTGACTGTTCCACCAATATTCAGCATCAGATTGTAACATATATGTAGCATAAGCTACTTTCTGTTGGTTAGAACAATCTAGCACAGTAAATATCTTTTCAATTTCTTTAACCTATTCTTCAGCCATGTCTGGATTAAAAGTTCTTTTAAAGACAGGTGGATTAGACTTCCTAAACTTAACAAACTTATGATATTCTATATCAGTCACCTGCCTTCTATTATCTTGATTAGAATTATTGTTACTTCCATGATTATTATTAGTATTATTATGATTCAGTTGCATCATCATTTGAGTAGCTACAGCAGCTTGTTGACTTATTGCAGTCGCTTGTTTATTTGTAGCAGCCGCTTGTTCTTGCATAGTTGTTAGCATTTCATGAAGAATATTTATTTCCTCATTATTACCACCAGCTTGGGTTGCTGCTCTTCCTCTTATTCTTCTAGTAGCAATGAATTCCTATTCACTTTCACAAAAATACTAAGGTAATAATGAGGAAAGTGAATAGGAATTCATTGCTACTAGAAGCATAGTCAGTCCATTTCCCTTAGGCTCTTAACAGGATGAACTGCTCTGATACTAAAACTGTAACGACCTAAAATTATTCTAGATATTGTATTTTTATTAGAATTAAATTTTTAAGAAATTGTTAGATAACAATAATTTTTTTATTGAAACGTATACTAGTATAAATTCTAAAACGTATAGATTATAGAAGTTTTTTAAACTGATACATGTATTATAAGTAGCCATAGTCCTTATTACAAAAGTCAATATTAAACAAGTACAAGCTTTTCCAAACAAAAGTCTACTTTATATCTTCATTTCTACACCATCACCGACCCAGGTCATCAAGGAAATTGACCACTGTTGCTATCTAAAAAAAATGAAACAAATCTAGTGAGAAATAAAATTTCTCAGTAGGCAAAATCTAAACCATCAAACACATTAGTACGTTAGTAAATTCTCAACACAAGCAAAAAATTCGCACAAGAATTATGCAGCTATATGAATGCATGAAATGAAGTTCTCTCAGGGTGCACATGGCCTCTACATATTCGTACTGTATGTAGTTACACCTCGTACTGGATGTAAACGCTGCGATCATCTTACGCAAACATTCATGATTTATGCCATATACGTGCACCTGGTCACTACATATCGTACTGTATGTAGCATCAGATTCGGTTTCACAAAATATCGTACTAGATTTGGAAACACGAATCAACATATCATCACACCAAATCCATCAACAACAAATCCATGGGCAAATACACACAACCTCATGGAAATTTTTATATCATACGTATCCAAAAGTATGGTTTAAACAATCATACCTTATTCAAGTAAAAATCATACCAACTTAGGCATGATAATTGATTATCCTCAGGCTACAGAAAAATTATGTTAGTAATCTAACTAATAAACCACAATATATCCTTCAAATAATTTCTAATTCCTTTAAACCTTCACAAGAAAAGATTAAAACCTAGCATGCATCTTAATCTCCTTTCACCTATCACCTTACTACTTCATCCTCAAATTTAATCACTCAAGCATTTGAACCATTTAACTACATACCATTCAACAACTACTTCTCAAAATTAATAAACATTTCCATAATGAAAATATGAATATACAGCCCAAAGGTCATCAAATCACTTCCAAAATCATCAAGTGTGATTCCAAATATCACCAATATTTTAACATATAAATCATCACTTATCCTATGGTCTAAATCAACATTTTCACATAATAAAATAACCTTCAAATAACATGAAATTCCAACCTAAACAATAATCATAAATCTGCCGAATTAGGCAAATAGGTTAAACCAAACAAATGCTTAACTAGAGATTGAAGCCTAGCCTACCTCAAGTGAGTTTGGTTTTTGAAAA
The DNA here is from genome assembly GCA_007407185.1 of Glycine tomentella. Classification (NCBI taxonomy): domain Eukaryota; kingdom Viridiplantae; phylum Streptophyta; class Magnoliopsida; order Fabales; family Fabaceae; genus Glycine; species Glycine tomentella. The sequence continues at coordinate 599,192 of PYAF01005688.1, forward strand.
TGGAATGGAATAATGGCTGCCTTCCTTGGGAAATCCTCTAAGAAATGAAGCCTTGATATCCTTCTACTAAGCTTGTCAAACTCTTCCTAAGGTTGCTTGCCTTACATGCGATTTCTTCAAGGTGGTGGGGTTTCTTTCTTACTTGATTTAAGCTTTAAAGG
>PYAF01005688.1:599452-616504 GCA_007407185.1 Glycine tomentella
TCTCCCTTTATATAGTGTTTAGAAAATGATATAATATTGAAGGACATTTTTGCCCTTCCTAACTTAATTACCTTTATTTAGTTCCATCTTAACTTAATTACTTCTCATTCCTTTAGATTCTAACTAAGTTCATTATGATTCCTTTACTTTATAAGAAAAATTTTCTAAGTTCATCATGTACCTTACAAGTGTCCTAACACTTGTCTTCATCATAAAGCTTGCCTTTACAAGTGTCCCACTTACTTGGCATGGCCTTTACAAGTGTTCCACCACTTGTCCCATTCATGAAGTTTCTCCTATCTTCTCCATATTTCACGTAAAAACTAGAGGAAGGGAGAAAAATCTTTGCTTCATTTCATGTTACCTTGCATCCATATCATTCAAGGCATGAGACCTTTCTTCCAAGTGTCCTTTTTCTTGGCATGTTCATGAAACTTCTCTCATTTTCTACCTAATTCACGTGATTAACCAAAGCCAAAGGGAAAGGAAGACAAATTTTACTTCCTTTTATACTATTTTATGTACATATGTCATTTTTTATGATGAAGAAAAATCTAATCCCAATATGGCTTCATACATGGCATTTTCTAGTAGAAAGTCAAGTTTGATTTGAACTCTTCTTCCTAAAGATAATACTGAATTATAGCATTCTAGAGTTTTTCAGAAACTGACTTCAATTTCAATAAAAATTGCTCACAAGTAATCTATACAAAGTGCTATTCAAACTTTTCTTACAAGACTGTTTTTATCTTAATTTTGATTGGTCCATAGTACTTTTCAAAATTACTAAACCATTTTATTAAATAAGCCTATTCATCTTACAATTAAGAGAAAATCCTAAAGATTTTATTTATCATTTTTCCTATTTTTCTAATAAAATTTCAAAGTTATTACCTTATAAAATTCTTAGAAATTCTATTCTAGGGTTTTTCATCACAAAGTATTTTGGTATTCTGTCATTTAAGAGTGCTCTGTAATTTCATCAAGTTTTCACAAAATCTCTAAGGGTGTCTAGGCAATTTTAGCTTCAAGGGTATTATGGTAATTTGTCACTCTAGGGGCATGATTGTAATTTTCCAAAATATCCAAGGGTATTTTTGTAATTTTACCTTAAAATATATAACCAAAATATCCAGGGGTATTTATGTAATTTTTACCTCAAGAATATTTTTGTAATTTCTGTTTTAAGGGAAGGGTGATATGGTCATTTCTCTTCAACTATATTTTTTATCCAAGTATCATCACACTTCCACAATTCAATTAAATATGAATTCAAGATATAATTTTGAGGATGTTACAACTCACACTTCATATACTTCATTCGTCTTTCTCTTGCTTATCGTGAATCCATTAGACTCCAAAATGTTCCTCCATAATTTCAGTTTCCTATTAACACCATTTCTAGTCTCATTAATAAGCACGATATCATCTGCAAAAAGTATACACCGCGACACTTCTTCTTGAAATCTCTCATTAGTTCATCCATCATTAAACATGATATTATTTTAAAGAATATTTTTTAAAATTAAAAATCTTCAAGCACCAGTGCTTCTCCAAGCAATCTCCGTAAATTCCCACAATGACACATAAGTCATAAGCATGATGCTTCCCAAGCTAGGTGTTTCACATGGTCTCGATGAAAATGATATAAGACACTTTATGACATGTTGTGCACACTTCATTAGACTGAAAACTTAGGTTATGTTTGTTTACAATATAAAAAGGACTCTCCGAAATTCATCTCAAATCAAAATTTAGGTCTTTCGTGTCACTAAATGAATTAGTTTTGGGTCAAAACAAACCTGAAGCTCCAAAATGAGTTATGTAAGTTCGCCAAAATGAGTTATGTAAGTTCGATGACAAGGGAATTTTGTAGTGAACTAGACTTTGGTAATACAAAACTTTGGAAAAAGGTTTCATTCCAAAAATTGTCCCATGCAAAGTGCTATGTAGTGCCAAAGTTAACCTTTTTATAGGTCGTGTCTATGGTACCTAAAATGTGTAGTTTGACTCTTACCATTTTGTTTTGGTTTTGGTAACTTATGCTCATTAGTTTGGGTATGGCATGATACTAGGACACATGGTTTAGCAATGCATTAAGGATATTGGTATTCTACTCCACTTATAGGCCTACCTAAGCACCTGTTAAGGTAAATCTAGAGATTTTGACCAAAGGGCTACTGTGGATGGTGGTCATAGTCCTTAGCTCAAATCCTCAGTTCAAAGTTGCATATAACATCCTTAATACATGTCTAAACTACAAATTTCCATGTCTCAACACAACCAAAGGCTTTTCCTATCCCTTTATCACTTTTTCCTTATCATAAGCTATCCCAAACATGATTTAAGTCTCTAACTTAAACTACATAACCAATTCACCACTAGAATGACTTCTAACTTCCCCCAAACCATTCCAATTCATCATTACCAAATTGATTATTTACTTAGGCTCAACTTTTAGCATCAAAATTCACTCTTAAACCTTCCTATCACTTACTTTCCCATCTTAAACACTCTACTACTATTCTAACATTTGTATCTTATTCAACCTACTAAATCATGATCGTTTCCATTGTAATTTCACACTATGATTCTATTGCACACTCTGATACAAGCCTTAATATATTAGTTATCCCATGGAAATGAAATCAACTTACTAAACTCGTAGGTTAATCTATAGTTGAAGAAAAATGCATTATTTCAATTCCAAATCATGCCCAAAACATAAAATTTCAATCCTAGTGGTTAAAGTATCAACCTTATAACAAATATAAACCATGATAATATTGTTCCAACCCTCAAAACATGTAAAAAAAACTTATTAAAACAATAAGGGCAATAACTATACTCTCAATCATCTTATATAATCCCATCATCGAGACACCTTCATATTTTTCCTTATCCCCCTTTTTCCTACTCAACCTCACTCTACCAACTCAAATATTTGGATCTTCTACCTCAACTAACTGAAGGATACAAACCAAAAACATCACAGTTTGGAGAACATGAACAAATGACACTATTTGAACAACATCTTAAGAAATTTAGCATTAGGAGGGAAAGTCATCCTAACTAAGTCTTGAGTATGCACCCTCACAACTTTATCAAGATTTTATTTCTTCCTCGAAACATTCATCTCACTCAAATGCAAGAATGATAGAAGATACAACTTATACACACTGATCAATGAATTATATAGGAATTGAAAACAACTTATTCATAATACAATGATAGCTCAAAATATGTCTAATCAACTCAATTCATAGAAGGTAAAGTGACAAGGGAAAAACCCATGTCACCACACAATTTGAAAAGGAACATTCAATGTGAGTTATTCATTCATATGAAATAAAATAAAAACACTCATGAGAACTAAGACACTATATTTTAAAAGGTAGTGCCTACTCAAAAGTATACTACTTGAAATGCATCCAATTGACTCATGTTCACGAGACAAATAGTGTTTAGAAACGCCTTACATGACCATATGATTTTGAAAAAAATAACAAAGAAAGTATTAACTCCCAAGAGATTGAGATGAACTCTATATCAGGAAAGCATAACTTTATCACTAATAATATACTATTCTATCATACTCAACCCATTATCCCCTATAGATGGTATGATCTTGAGAATTCCTTAAGGTAAGGGGTAGTATAAGGAAATGGTTTTACATCCTACCTTTGTAGTCTAGCTAATCTCATACTACTATTGGTAACTACAAAGGAATACTAACACATCCTTAAGCTGTCAGCATTTTCTTTAACGATGTTATATTGAACTAATACGTACATAGTATAACTAATCTTATATTGCTACCATAGTAATAAATGTAAAAGCATGCCCTTATAGACAATCTTTCATCTTACACCACTATCAATGAAAAATCAATGCAGTTGGATACAGGGGGAGCATCAAGAAGAATGAAGCTTTTGACTTAGAAGTGTTTTGAGCTTTTCACATGCCTTGAAGATTGAAATCCAAATCCAAGTGTATGAGAATAAAATTTGTTGATCCTTGCATTTGCACATATATAATCATTTACATGCTTAAATGTTTTTATCAAAGAATCAAAGCTATTTCGAAAATGATCTAAATAGGTAAAGTTTTTGGAAAAATATAATTTCACCATTTTAATCTATTACGCATTATATTAATTGATTATGTTGTTCATGTTTAAAACTGGAAAAGCTTTAATAAACAGTTTAATCGATTTATATGGCTTGTGTTTACAACTGGAAAAGGTTTAATGTACATATTAATCGATTATGCATTTTTTGTATCGATTACATGGTATAATTCAAATATAATACATTTTTCCTTTAATCGATTACCATTTATTGTAATCGATTACACAAGCTATGTTGAAAATCATGTTATCACTAATTTAATCGATTATCATCATTTGTAATCGATTATATAGGCTATTTTGAAAAAGCTTGTCTTACTACCTTAATCGATTACCAAATATTGTAATCGATTACCCGAGAGGCTTCAGTTATAAAACTTCACTGTGTTAATCGATTACAGCTTGGTTTAATCGATTATATTGTTCATTGTTAAACACAGAAAACTGCCTTAAATACTTTAATCGATTAAGTGGTAATTTAATCGATTACATAGCTCATTTTAATCGATTATTGGGCGCGTTTAATTGATTACAGGTTATTAATAATCTTTGTTATAAATAGAAAGAAGGCTTGGCTTTAAACAAAACTTGAATACACACAAGCCTTCACAGAGTTCTAAATTGTTTTTCTGGGTTTACTTACTTCTTGTCCAACTCTTTAATCTTTATGGGTATTTAATGATTTCTTGGGCAAGATATTTCTAAAGAGTAAAGGAGAACATGTTCTAAAAGTTTGTTTCTGCATTCAACCTTTATTGGTAACTCATATGCATTCATTTTCATTGGATCATCAGGTTGCTTCTCTCCTTAATCTCTGAATGTAATTTCATTTTGATAATTTCTGTTATTTGGAGCTATTGTAAAGGGTTCTTTGAAGCTTGTTCTAGAGTAGTGTTCTCTAGGAAAGAACAGAGTAGTGTTCTCTTGTTCTTGATCTTTAGGAGTCTAATAGGGTTTTAGATTTCTATTCTTTATCTAGAGTTGATAAAGAGAGATTGTTGTAAAGCTTGTAAGAACAAAATTTTATAATAGTAGAACTCTAATCTAGTGTTGATTAGAAGAAACTGGATATAGCTTCTCTTGAGAAGTGAACCAGCATAATTTGCTTGTGTTGATTTTCTTATCTTTATCATTGCAGGTAATCTTGTTCATTTTTTCTTGGTAGTTTTATCATTACTCAACAAGTTCTGTTTTGAGCTATTGATTTCTTGGGCTGAGCAATTTGATTGATTAAAAGCATTCTTGGTTTAAAAGTGATTAAGATCCATTAACTTTGATTTTATAAATAATTTTAAAAGACAAAGTTTAAACCAATTCACCCCCCTTCTTGGTTATTATAGGTATTCCTATTGTTTTCAATTGGTATCAAGAGCATGTTCTTGAGTGTTATTCAAGATCACTATCTTTCTTTAAAAAGAAAATGAATATCACACAAATCACCTTCAAGGAGGGTGCCTCCCTTAATCATCCTCCGATGTTTGAAGGAGAACGTTTCAGCTTTTGGAAAAATAGAATGAAAATCTTTATTAAATTGAATGACCCCAAGAGCTTGGAATGCAATAGAAAAAGGTCCTGTTGTTCCTATAAAAGTTGTTGGTAATGATATGATTCCCAAAGAATGGGATGAAATGACAGATGTTGAAAAGAGAGTGGTTCAATATGATTTTAAAGCTAATAATATGATTACTTCTGCACTTTCCTCTGATGAATTCTTTAGAACAGTTAGGTGCACAAGTGCAAAGGAGATGTGAGAAATGCTGCAGACCACTCATGAAGGTACAGATGAAGTGAGAAGATCAAGAAAGCATGCCTTAATACATGATTATGAAATATTCAAGATGAATCCCACAAAAAATATATCTCAACTTCAAACAAGATTCACTCACATAGTAAATCATCTTCTTGGTCTTGGAAAGATTTTTGATGCTGAAGAATTGAATATCAAAATCTTGAAGTGTCTCACAAGACCATGGCAACCAAAGGTGACAGCAATCAAAGAATCAAAAGATCTATCCAAAATGTCCATGGCTGTACTATTTGGTAAGCTTCTTGAGTATGAACTTGAAATGTCACAACTAACCAATGCTGAAGATGCAAAAAATAAACATAAAAGCATAGCCTTGAAAGTTGCATCCTCAAAGGTTGAAAAAGTCGAAGACTCGAGTGAAGAAGATGAAGATGACAACATGAACTTGATTGTCAAAAAGTTCAGCAAGTTCTTGGGGAGAAACAAGAACAGAAAATTCACAAAGAACAACAACAACAGCAACAACAAAAGGAGTGAAAACAACTTCACTTGCTTCGAATGTGGTAAGCCTGGCCACATTAAATCTGAATGCTCTATCTTTCTAAAGAAGCAACAAGGTGAAAGCAAGACAAAGAAAGAAGGAAAGCCTAAGAGAGCCTACATAGCTTGGGAAGATAATGAGTCAACAACTTCTGAATCATCAAATGAAGATGAAGAAGCAAATGTGTGTCTCACTTCCACAATTAATGAAGATGATGATCTCTCATGTGATGGAACTGAGGTAAGTTTTGAATATGATCAAGTTATTGATGCCTTTCGTGAAATGCATGAAGAAGCCAAGAAACTTACAATATCCAATAATAAGCTAAAAGGAAATCTTAGATGGCATGTTGTAAAAATTACAGAATTGCAATAAAAATTTGTGACTTGAAAGAAGAAAATGAAAAACTTGTTTCAAGTTTTAAAATGAATGGATGTGTATGTGCTTCTTCTTTATCTAATGTTGATAAATACAATATGTTACAAAAGGATTTTGATGATTACAAAAGAAGTCAAGGAGAAAAATACATGTTACTTCTATCTAAGAATAGTGATTTGATTGATCTCTTAAGAAAGCTTTAAAAGTGAAGATGCAACTTAGCTGAAATGATAAGTGTGCAAAAATATGCTGGAGATAATTCTGGTTTGGGTTACAAACAAGGCTCAAAGTCTTTTGGCAAAACTGTATTTGTACCACCAAAACAGAAAAATCAAAAGCATATCCATAATTCAAGGATCAATCAAAATACTTATTCAAGGAATTCATTAAAGTCTGTAACTTGCAACTATTGTATGATGAAAGGACATACTTCTTATAAATACTATGCTAGGAGATTCTATGTGACTAATGGAGAACGTATTTTGGTGCAAAAGAAGAAGAAAGTGGCTAATCCCTATGTACCCAACCTTAATTGGGTACCTTCCTTTGAAAATTGATTTGAATTTTGCAGTTATGTCTAAGAGCAAGATCATCATTATGGTATCTTGATAGTGGATGCCCTAGACATATATGACCGGTGACATATCTATGCTCACAAATCTGACTCTTAAAGATGGTGGATTTCTCACCTATGGAGACAACAACAAAGGGAAGATAATAGGTGAAGGAAATATAGGACAGCTTTAAAACCAAAATAAGAAATGTTCTTTATGTGGAAGGCTTAAAGCATAATCTCTTAAGTATAAGCCAACTTTGTGATAAAGGGTTCAAAGTGTCATTTAATGACAATTGCTGCATGATATGTGATGGACAAAATGATGAGGTGATTCACATAGGTAAAAGAAAAGGTAATATCTATTTACTCTCCATTGATCATGATTTTTTTCACAACACTTCTTGCTTAATAAGTAAAATTGATGAATCTTGGCTGTGGCATAGAAGGGCAAGTCACATTAACATGCATCATATAAACAAGCTAATTAAAAAGGATTTAATCATTGGATTACCTAAACTCAAGTTTGAAAAAGGGCAAATTATGTGATGCTTGTCAAAAGGGAAAACAAACAAAAAATTCTTTTCAGAGTAAAAATGTTGTTTCTACCTCTAGACCCGTTGAATTAGTTCACATAGATTTATTTGGTCCCTCTAGAACTATGAGTTTATGAGGTAATTACTATGGGCTTGTCATTGTAGATGATTACTCTAGATTCACATGGCTTTGTTTTTGAAATCCAAGAGTGATGCTTTCAATGCTTTTAGAAAACTGGCCAAACTTGCTCAAAATGAAAAGGGAAGCAAAATTATCTCAATAAGTGATCATGGTGGAGAATTCCAAAATGAACATTTTGAAAAATTCTGTGAAGAAAATGGAATTAACCACAATTTTTCAGCTCCAAGAACACCTTAACAAAATGGTGTTGTGGAGAGGAAAAATAGATCCCTTGAAGAAGGTGCAAGAACTCTTCTTAATGAGACAAATTAGCCTAAATATTTTTGGGCTAATGCTGTAAGTACAATATGCTACACTTTGAATAGATTGTTAATAAGGCATATTTTAAAGAAAACCCCTTATGAACTATACAAAGGTAGAAAACCAAACATTTCTCATTTAAGAGCATTTGGCTATAAGTGTTTTGTTTTAAATAATGGCAAAGAATCACTTGGAAAATTTAATGCAAAAGCTGATGAAGTTATTTTCCTTGGATATTCATTACATAGTAAAGCATATAGAGTTTTCAATAAAAGAACCTTGTGCATGGAAGAATCTTTACATATTATTTGTGATGAATCTAATCCCTCCAAAGATGAAAAGAAATATGATATAGATGCATGTCCTTTGGAGGAGTTCATTCAGTTTAATGATTCATTGGTTACAGAAAAAGAAGAACCAATTGTCGAAGCAAAACAATCAACACCAGTCCAAGAGCCAAAAGATTGGAGAACTACAAGAGATCTCTCCCTTGACAATATCATTGGTGAAGTCACAAAGGGAGTATCTAGTAGATCATCATTAAGAAATCTCTGTTGTAATATGGCTTTTGTATAACCTAAAAATATTGATCAAGCCTTAATTGATGAACATTGGATGCATGCCATGCATGATGAATTGAATCAATTCAAAAGAAATGAAGTTTGGGAACTTGTTCCTAGAACTTCTTCTCTCAAACCAAGTATTGCCTTGAAGTGATCAAAAAGTTTGAAATGGAGAAAAGCAAAGATGTTGCAACTCCAATGGCATCTTCAACCTATCTAGATTCATATGAAAAAGGAAATAAGGTTGATGAGTCAAAGTTGAGAGGAATGATTAGATCTTTGCTGTATTTGACAGCTAGTAGACCAGATAATATGTTGTGTGTTTGTGTGCAAGATGTCAAGCAAATCCCAAAGAATCACACCTCACTGCAGTCAAAAGGATCCTCAAATATCTCAAATCAACTCCAAAAGTTGGTCTTTGGTATCCTAAAGGTGCATCACTTAACATTGTTGGTTATTCTCATTCTGATTTTGCAGGGTGCAAATTGGATAGAAAAAGCACTAGTGGAACTTGTCATCTACTAGGAAGTTCACTGATCTCATGGCATTAAAATAAACAATCTTGTGTTGCTTTGTCAACAGCTGAAGCTGAGTATATCTTTGCTGGAAGTTGTCGTGCTCAAAGTCTATGGTTAAAGCAACAATTGCAAGATTATGGTGTAGAATTAAAAGAAATACCTCTGTTATGTGACAACACAAGTGCTATCAACATTTCCAAGTATCCAATAATGCACTCAAGGACCAAACATATTGAGATAAGACATCATTTCCTTAGAGATCACATTCAAAAAGGTAATATCAAAATTGTCTTCATTGACACTCACAATCAATTGGCTGACATATTCACTAAACCTTTTGCTAGAGATAGATTCTATACTCTTAGAAACATGCTAGGTATCCTTGATGAATCTAACCTTTACTAGCTTGATTGGTATGTGTTTTTTATGTGAAATAGCTTGTTGTTTCATCAATCATCACATATACTTCAAAATTTCAAGTTGTGCTACATAATACACTATTCATTCTGATGAATTCTTTGTAATAATCGATTACCTATCGGATTAATCGATTAAAATCACTTAAAAAGCTTTTCATAATGAATTTTGAACTCATGTAGTCGATTATTTGGCCTTCGAAAACATTTCAAAAAGCCAAAGTTCATTGGAATAATCGATTACAAGTTGAATTAATCGATTACACATGGTCAAAAATCTTTTCAGAAATAAAATCTCACTGGAATAATTGATTGCAGTGAATGGTAATCGATTAAATTGACTATTTTTTTAAATTTGAATTCTTTCTGTAATAATCGATTACGTAGAGTTAATAATCGATTACAAATCATCTTCTTCAACTGAATCTCACTAAAATAAACGATTACTGGTCGAAATAATTGATTACTGGTCGAGCAGAAAGTGATTTTGCTTACGAATTAATCGATTACATGAGCATATAATCGATTATTCATGGAGTTACTGCAAAATCTGACAGTTTTTCTTTGGAATTTTAATTGCCCAACTGCCACCTAATTCAAACTTGAATCTTCTGTGTCTTAATGGTAGTGGATTAATTCGTAGTACTGTTTCTAATTTCAAATTTTGAATCTTTGGAGCCCAAATTTTCTATAAATACAACCCTTGTTGAAGGATGAAATCACACCATTCTCATCTTCTTCCTTAAACACTGTTGTGTTCTTCTTCTCTCTGAGTTTAGAAACTCTGCCCAGATAGTCTCTCATTCCTTTTTAGTCATGTCTACCTCTAAGAGAGACTAAACCTCCAAAAGAAAGGCTGGTAAAACCTCTAACCCTGCTGTCAATAGGTTAGACCACTTGTTTCCTGCTGAGAGAGACAAAATGACATATCTTCAGTTCAATGCCACCAAATTAATTTGTTCTTTCAAATACCTTGAACTTGACTGGTTCATTAGAGAAGGTTTTCAATTCCCTGCCTTCATTGAAACTCAGGGATTGAGAAAATTTGTTGAGATGAAGGGTACCTATTACCCTGAATTAGTGAAGGTGTTTTACACCTATGCTAACGGTTTTATAGATGGGACCCTTAGCTCTCAAAGTTAATGAAGTAGCCATGGAGATTACTCCTGAGATTTGGGAAGTTGTAGCTGGAATTTCCTTTGAAGGTGAAAGGAAATTTGAAGAGGATGCTGAGGGGTACAATAGGGTGGAGACCTATAGGGTGATGCTTCTTGATCCCCAAATGAGGCTGAAGCTTAGGCTAAGCACTGGCCCAATGAACCATGAGGACAGACTTATCCACTACATAATTACCTACATCCTAACTCCTAGAGCAACCAATCATGCCCAAGCCACTGATGATGACCTACAAATTGTGTATGGCCTCAAGAATTCCATTCAGATGAATTGGATTCTTACTTTGGAAGAAATTATGCTTAAATCAAAGAGGTTAATGAATTATCCTTTTCCATACCCTGTTCTTGTTTCCAGGTTTATTGACTACTTTAAAATTGATGTTTCTAATGAGGTTGTTGACAACACAAACTCAAGCAACAACCTCATCAAAGATAAGCATCTTACCAAGCTAGGGATGGTCAAGACTCCTTAAGGATGGCAAGTGGCTGGCCAACAAGTCCCTGCTGCTGGAAATAAAGAAGAAGAAGAGGCTGAAGATGAAGGCCCTGCTCAACCATCTTACAATCCATTTGAATCTCTTATGATTCAAAAGATGGATGGCTTATTGCCCCTACATCATGAGCACAGGGCTGAAACTAACTCAGCATTGGAGGAGATCAAAGCTAGGGTAGAAAGCATAGAAGCTAGGCTTGTGCTTGATGATTTTCCTAATTAAATTTAAGCTTCTTCTACTTTCTGATGTTGCTCTATTTTTCTTTTGATGTTTTTATTCTGATTAATGTACTTTTTTTTAATTAATGAATTTGCATTTGCTTCTCTTACTTGCTGTGCTATTTTTTGCCTTTGAAAAGCCAAATAGGGGGAGAAATAATTTGATTGGAAACTAAGAAACTAACTATGTTTTTCCCTCTGTTATGCTCTGTTTTGTGTTGCATTTTTTAAATTGATGAATGATGAAATTCACTAAGTGAGGGGGAGCAAACTAAGTAAATGATTAATGGTTAAACCAACAGATTTCTTAACACTTGTTCTTGGCAAAAAGTTTGATTTGTTTTCAGGATTCATAAAGTTCAAACAAAGTTTAAGAATTTTATCTTTGCTCATCCTTCAAAGCACTACAAATCTCTAACACATGCTCAATCAATATTTGGCATGTCCAAAGCCAAAAAGGGGGAGATTGTTGGATATAGGGGGAGCATAAAGAAGAATGAAGCTTTTGACTTAGAAGTGTTTTGAGCTTTTCACATGCCTTGAAGATTGAAATCCAAATCCAAGTGTATGAGAAGCAAATCTGTTGATCCTTGCATTTGCATACATATAATCATTTACATGCTTAAGTGTTTTTATCAAAGAATCAAAGCTATTTCCAAAATGATCTAAATGGGTAAAGTTTTTGGAAAAATATAATTTCACTGTTTTAATCGATTACCCATTATATTAATCGATTATGTTGTTCATGTTTAAAATTGGAAAAGCTTTGATAAACAGTTTAATTGATTACATCACGGATTAATCGATTATATGGCTTGTGTTTACAACTGCAAAAGCTTTAATGTACATATTAATCGATTACGCATTTCTTGTAATCGATTACATGGTATAATTCAAATATAATACATTTTTGCTTTAATCGATTACCATTTATTGTAATCGATTACACAAGCTATGTTGAAAATCATGTTATCACTAATTTAATCGATTACCATCATTTGTAATCGATTATATAGGCTATTTTGAAAAAACTTGTCTCACTGCCTTAATCGATTACCAAATATTGTAATCAATTACATGAGAGGCTTCAGTTATAAAACTTCACTGTGTTAATCGATTACAGCTCGATTTAATCGATTATATTGTTTGTTGTGAAACCCAGAAAGCTGCCTTAAACACTTTAATCGATTAAGTGGTAATTTAATCGCTTACATAGCTCGTTTTAATTGATTATTGGGCGCATTTAATCGATTACAGGTTGTTACAAATCTTTGTTATAAATAGAAAGAAGGCTTGGCTTTAAACAAAACTTGAATACTTCGAAATTTCTGAATACACACAAGAAGCCTTCACAAAGTTCTAAAGTGTTTTTCTGGGTTCAATTCTTGTCCATCTCTTTAATCTTCATGGGTATTGAATGATTTCTTGGGCAAGATATTTCTAAAGAGTAAAAGAGAGCGTGTTCTGAAAGTTTGTTTCTGCATTCAACCTTGATTGGTAACTCACATGCATTCATTTTCATTGGATCATCAGGTTGCTTCTCTCCTTAATCTCTGAGTGTAATTTCGTTTTGATAACTTCTGTTATTTGGAGCTATTGTAAAGGGTTCTTTGAAGCTTGTTCTAGAGTAATGTTCTCTAGGAAAGAACAGAGTAGTGTTCTCTTGTTCTTGATCTTTAGGAGTCTAATAGGGTTTTAGATTTCTATTCTTTATCTAGAGTTGATAAAGAGAGATTGTTGTAAAGCTTATAATAACAGAATTTTATAATAGTAGAACTTTAATCTAGTGTTGATTAAGTGAACCAGTATAAATTGCTTGTGTTGATTTTCTTATCTCTATCTTTTCAAGTAATCTTATGCATTTGTTCTTGGTAGTTTTATCATTACTCAACAAGTTCTATTTTGAGCTATTGATTTCTTGGGCTGAGCAATTTGATTAATTAAAAGTATTCTTGGTTTAAAAGTGATTAAGATCCATTAACTCTGATTTTATAAATAATTTTAAAAGACCAAGTTTAAACCAATTCACCCCCCTTCTTGGTTATTGTGGGTATTCCTATTGTTTTCAAATACAATATCACACCACATGATATTTCTGCTTCACAGCTCCCTTTACTAATGGTAGATGAAAAAATATCAATATAAGCAATTCTTATCTCACATCATTATTTTCCATAGGTGATGCAAGAGCACACAATTCATCCATATTGTTGTCAATCGACAATCAATACTAGATCACTCATAACACAAGCAATAGTAATTCCATACCCAAGTTTTGTAGGATGAAATACTCTAATTAAATAACAAAGATCGTCACACTGGAAGGGGTGTGAATAGTGTGTTAGATAAAACTTAAAGTCTTTTTGAAAGATGAAGTTTTTCACAGGTTTAAGAAAAATGCTCTTAACAAAAGTGTTTAATCATTTAAAACAAATTTGCAAAGGTAGTTTTCACAAAAGCTTGTGTGCCCAAAGATAAGATAGAAGCAATAGAAAACAAACAATTTATATAAAAGGTTAGAGTAAAAACACAATGTTTATATTGGTTCACTCAAACTAAGCTACGTCCAATTCTCCTTCACAACCTATTAAGGGTTCCATTAATCACAATCAATATTAAACATGTTTTTACTCTACCACTTCTGGCTATAACAAGTATTCTCTATGCCACTTTTGGCTTACCCTTAATCTCCCTTTGAGATTAAGAACACCTAAGTATTCTTTGATTACTAAGTCATTTATGGCTTTCCAAACAACAATTTGAATGAATACAATATTCAAATCTCTCAAAGAGAGGATATACACTTAAGCTTGAATACAAATAGACAATTTTGCTAAGCAAATAATAAACTTTCTAGGTTTTGGTTTTGAGCGTCCAATACTTTTGATAGAATTTCAGCACTTGTGTATTTGGAATAAAGTCTTGTATTTTGTGTTGATCATTGAGACAACTTTTATATGCTTTAGTGAGAGTGTCCGTCATGGGATTAAAGCCTTCCTTTGATAAGATTGTTGTCTCATAGTTGTCTTCCTTGCTACGTGGCAGTGTGAAGAGGAGAGAGAGAAAATGGACAAATGGTACAATAGTTTTTCCTTGTGGCACATTCTTTGCTTCCACTGAAATAACAATAAACACACTAAACGGGGGATTGAATAGTGTGGATATCAAAGATATAAACTTTTACAATATTAAAGTGAATATCAATAGTGATATATGTGTGTGTGTGTGTGTATGTGGCAAGTCGTCCACTGAAGATAATGAAAATATTTAATGAAGATAAATATGGTCGTCCAGTGACTTGATAAAAGAGAGAGTTCTTAAAACAATTTTTCAAATAAATACTTAATGTTAAAAAGGTAATAGAAAATGCTATAAGAATGTTCAGTAAGTCATTATAGAGAGAAGTAGAAACAATTAGTTTATACTGGTCACTCAACTTGAGCTACGTCCAGTTATCCTTTACTCACTAGTAAAGGGTTCCACTAATCAAAACTTGATTACAAAAGAAGTATTCTAACCTGCCACTCTTGGCTTTACAAGTATTCTTAATACCACTTTTGACACTTTTTTAGACTCCCCCTAAATGTAAGAAACCCAAGTATTATTTAATACTAAGTCACTCTTGGCTCTCACAAACTAAAGTTTGGATGAATACAAGTATTCTATAACACTCAATGAGTGAATAGAAAATTAAGCTTAAATACAAAATTACTTTGGTTAGCAAAGAGTAAACAAATGAAAACTGTATATCAGTCGTGTGGGTGATTTCAATAGAGTTTTGATTAAGATATTTTCTTGTTTTCTTGTATGATTTTTCATCATTTTCTTTCTATATGGAGATGACCTTTTATAGACTTTAATGAAGGATCCGTTATGGGATCAACGTCGATTCCTTGAAAAGACCATTGTCTTACACTAGAAGATAAGGCGATGTGTCATGCTCAGATTGGAGACGAATGAATCATAGTACAAACAACGTCATGTGCTTCTTATATGTAGCGAAAATGACCTTTAAGAGAATATTCCGTAAACCTTCTATATTCTCTATATTGTCCTTTTATTTAATTCAAACATTAGCAATTCAAAATAAAGAGAGGCAAATTGTTTTGACCTTTGGTTGTTATGTTCTACTGAGAGACTTTAGTATCTTTACATTCAGCTCTTCTTCCTCAAACACTTCTGCAAGCCCCTTGAGATGATTCATTATGTAAGTGAACCTCTTTTGAACATCTCCAATTGTTTCTCCTTGTTGCATCAGAAATGTCTCATACTCTTGAATAAGAGAATTCTTTCTTGCTTTTTTTCTTTCTAACATTTGAAGTACCCTTATGAGTCATTTGTATTAGATCTCGCATCTCCTTCTTCGTAATACATGCCGACACACTAAAAAATTCATCACAATTCAAGGACAAGTGAATGATATTCATGGCTTTCGAGTCGTATTCAATTCTTTGAATTTCATTAACAGACCATGATTCAAAAGGTTACAGTTTTGCCTTCAATAAGTTGGGTTGGAATTTTGTAACCATTTACCATCGCATTCCAAATGCCTTTATTAACAGATTTCATAAAAGTTTTCATTTGAACCTTCCAAAAAGAATAGTTCACGCCACAAAAAAGTGGACGTCTGTTAAGGGATGCAACTTTGGCAAAAGGTAATTGATCCCTGATCATTGTTAAAGATATAAGGAGCAACATGAAGATCAAGACTAATAAGAGTTTTGACTTTTACATGTCCAACTCCATATTGAGTGGCATTTATATTGCTTGTTGTTTTTTTATCCCTAGTCAATCTGTGTGACATCATGCATCATCATATAGAAGTAGGAAAATAGTTTCTAAAATAAGATATATCATTTGTGCAATATAATTCACTGGTTTAATCAATTACCGCTGTGTGTAATCTATTAGATAAGTCTTTGAGAACTTGTAGAGAAATCATAGCTCTGGTTTAATTGATTACCATATATTTGTAATCAATTACATAGTTCTAATTGAGACCATGATTGTTTCCTTTGGTCTCTGGTTTAATCGATTATGAGGATATAGTAATCGATTACATTGTTCTTGATGTTTTTCAGAATTGGGGAAGAACACTTTAATCGATGAATGGGGAAATCTAGTGTAACACCCCGTAGGCCTTCGGTGTGTTAACATTAATAATATCAGTGTGGCGCTTCATTAGCATCAAATGGTCGTCAGCGGAAGTAAAGAATCATTTTTCTTGATTCATTATGTATGGAATAACACAACTGTAAAGTACAATACAAACTCATGCTGATCCAGTTTCTCAAATCATATATCAAAAGCCATACAACTTAAATAGACAGGCAGATAACAGA
>PYAF01005688.1:631591-655642 GCA_007407185.1 Glycine tomentella
TGAATGAATGAGAGGTTTGTCAATGCTTGGGTGTGCTAGTTGCATGTGGTGTTTGAGTGTAAATACAAGCCATACACATCATGTGAGGTTGAGTGCCACCCTTTGAGAGAATTCTATCACCTTGGTGCATTCTTGATTCTAAACTTGACTACTTTTTCACTTTGTGCTTTGTGATCATGTTTTCATGGATTGTTTGTTATGTCAACATTATTCTTCCATCTTTCATCTTTCTCACTTTTGTGCATTGTTATAATCCATTGAAAAATATGTGTCTTGTTCATACCCTTTCTTTAAATTTTTGGTTTACTTTAGTTTGAATTTTTCTATTAGTCTTTCTTTTAGTTTTGTCCAGGAGTGCAAAAGTTTAAGTGTGGGGTATTTTGATAGAGTGCTTTTAGTTGAGTATTTTTCTATCCTTCTTAGCTTATTTGACCTCTCTTGGACCTTTATTTTCCTATTTTAATTCAGTTTTTGGCCTAGGCAAGTAAGTGGACTTAATTGCTAATTGTTGCGTATTTTTGGATTTTTTGCTCACTTGACGTATGTGACTTGTGCAGAACCTATAGGGTGCTACCAATTTCCGAATGGAGCGTTTTAGGAGTCCCTGGAAAGATAACAAAAAGATCTACAAGTTTGATAGAAATAGTCCGAGGCCAATTCTGTCATTTAGAGGGTCATTTTAAGCTTTGAAGTTAGCACCTCTGCACTTGTAATTTTGTGCTGCGAATTTGACTTTCATGGTTGTAAATAGCAAATAATTAGATTGTTGGGTTTGTTTGTGGCCCATTTTATTTTCAGAACTCAGTCACTACATATATTAGTGACTTTAGTGAAACTTGGACAGCACTCTTTACATTTCAATAAACAAGTTTTATATTTCTTTTTTTTAGTTTTTAGAATCAAATCCTTATTCTTCATTTTCTCTCAACTGTTCTTGCTTGTTCTTCATTGTTCTTCATTTTTGTTTTTCTGTTCTTCCATTCTCATGCAATAATTTCATGGTGCTTTCACTGATGATGATCATGGAAGGCTAAATCCTCAATCAATTCAAGGATCCAACCCAAACACAAGGAGAATTTGAGTTCTGGTTTAGTATTTTGAATCCTATGTGAATGTTCATCTTCTTCTTCAATTGCTATTCTATTTTCATGATTATGAATGCGTTTAGGATTGAAAATGGATTAGATTATGGTTCATTTCCTAATTTTGAATATTAATCATAGATTAATTGGATGATATTTCAATTAGGGTTGTGGTTTCAATCAATTTAGGGGTTAAGTCGATTGAGTTGCTTCTAATGAGATTGAATGAACTTTCATAATAGGATAAATTTTTGAGAACAATGATGATTCGAATTGCTTGGTGAGGTGAATTGGATTGATGCTTTAATTCTGTTTGACATTACTTCTTTTGAATTTTGTTAGTTTCTGTGTTGCTCTTTAATTTTAGTTTTTGTTTTTGCAAGTTTTACTTACGCACATAAACTGTTTGATAAAATTCCCCCCTCACTGTTATTCATAAATTGAAGCTAGAACCATATTGATTGTGTCTCTGAGTCTACCTAGGTTAATCCTGTGCTACATAATTAACGTAGTTAAATTGTTTTGGTGCGTGTCGACAACGTGATATCAAGGATCAACACAAGGATGAAGTCATGTGTCTTAAATAGATTGTAGCTTTTCACATGTCATTCAATTGAAGGCATTTGTAATTTGTTAAGTTGTTTAAGAGCCTCATCTTATGATCCCTTGCATTGCATAAATATGATCATTAGCATGCATACATGATTTTTGAAAAGCATAAAGGTTTTCATGTTTGCAGAAAGAAGCAAATTTCTCATGGTTAAGTTTTGGAAAATCACATTGTGCACTGACTTAATTGATTACCAGCATTGGTAATCTATTACTTAAGCCATGAAGAACTAATTAATCGATTACAAGGAAATGATAATCGATTACATAGTACAAAACACAGAGTATGTCTCCCTGGGTTAATCGATTACCATCTAATCGTAATCAATTACATTAGCATGTTTTGAAAGAGATTGTTTGTGGTAATCGATTATATAGCGATTTAATCGATTACATTACTCATATATCTTTTTTAGAAAGAATTAAGAACACTTTAATCAATTAAATCACTATGTAATCGATTACCACAGACAGTCTCTATTTCAAAGAGTACTAATGTAATCGATTATGATTAGATCGTAAATGATTAACCCATGGAGACATACTTTGTGTTTTGTACTGTGTAATCAATTACCATTTCCTTGTAATTGATTAATTAGTTATTCATGGCTTAAGTAATAGACTACCAATTATGATTACTTTAGTTAAAATAATCGATTACATGGACGATTTAATCGATTACATTCAGTTGAATCAGTTTTCTATAAAAAGTTGTTGGGTCTTTTGTTTTTAGACAAAACTTGATAATTCGAATTTTCCATCACTTTCAAAAGCCCTTTGATTCTGAGAAAAGAAACTAAGATACATAGCTCTTGTTCCAAAACCAAGAAATACATGCATTATTGATCAAATTGTTTTGGACAAGATTTGGCAAGAGTTTTCATGGAGAGCTGATTTCAAGATTGCATTCTTTTTTTCAACTTGATTTATGTTTGGTAAATTCATTCACTCACATTCTGAAGATCATAAGGTTGTATCTCTCTTAAACTCTTGCAGTAATTCATTTGTTACTTTTGTTTCTTGTAAGTTGCTATTTCAAAGAGGTTCTTTAAAGTTTTTCTAGAGTGGGGTTCTCTAGAGGGAAGAATAGAGAATGGTTCTCTAGTTCTTGATCATTAGAAGTTTGAAAGAGATTTAGATTTCAGTTCTTTATCTAGGGTTGATAAAGGGTGATCACTTGTAAGCTTGTAAAGAACAGATTTTGATATAGTGGAACTCTAGCCAAGGTTTGATTTAGAAGAAATTGGATGCAGCTTCTCTTTTGAGGAGTGAACCAGTATAGATTTAGTCTTCTCTTGATTCTCATCTTGATGTCTTAATTTACTTATCTTGTGCTTAATCTTTTTCAAGATCAACAGATAGATTTTCTATTATTGCTTGAAGTGAAATATGAATCTTGATTGATTGAAAGTTTCAATTTTAAAAAGGGTTTAATTGTGATACAATCTTTAATACGCGGCTTGTTTCAAAGAAAATTTTAAATACCCTATTTTAATCAATTCACCCCCTCTTGGTTAATTGTGTGTGTTCATATTGTTTTCAAACTCAACAGTAACTATAAACTCAGAAGACTTATGATTTGTGTTAAGAAGGTTTGTCATAATTAAAAACCAAAAATTTTGGACTTGACATAATTACTATAAATTCACATTAAATTCTAATTGACGAATTAAAGAACAATTTTATTTTTTTATATCAAAACGCTCATATAATTAATTTACCTCTTAAATGAGCAGGATTTTTAGGGAAAATATTTCTTAATGTCAATACCTTTAAGTAATAAGAAATAAAAGATCTAACTAAATAATTGAATAATTAAATATAATTGATATTTGATCAATAATTTAATTGTGTCATGATGTAAATCAATTTTATACAATCCAATCACAAATCACTTTTAAATTATTTTAAGATAATTGTTTTAAAAATAACAAATTGTTTTAAAAGTAACAAATTTAGCATATATAATAAACCCAGAAACTGATGAAGACTAAATTAAGATATTCTCATAAAGAGAAAATAAGGAAACTAATCGTGAAGAATAAATTAAAATATTCTAAAAATGGTAACAATATATTCGTATATGCTAAAGGGAATGAACCGTTTCATATGCACCGTTCCAGGTAGACTTATACAGCGCAGCGTTGGTCGATTCTCTCCGTATTAGCGTGCCCAATGTTAAAGCTCCTCCTTCTAAGTAATTATAAATGTTCCAAAAGTTTTGAGAAAGTGGTGGAAAACCAACTACAACAGGTTTGATTTCTTTACAGCATATATGTATGAATCACACTGGTAGAAAGGCTCCTTCTGAGGGTGAAAAAAAACATGGAAGATGTGACTTCTTCTCAATTGTGAATACATCCCGTGAAGGTTGAAGCAAAGGACCAGTTGCTCAATAATTTTTCTTCTCCAATGAATAGAAAGATTATTAAGGCAATGCAGTCAACAGGGTCACATGGAATCCATCATGTCTCTAAATCATGTGCTGACAAAGTACGCAGACAAGGGTGCGTTACCCCTATCCGTTTCCCAGGTAACATAGTTAACCAACCAGAACCAGTGTCATGTGCCACGGAGCAAAAAGGTAAAGCTGCGTACGAGGATGCCGAAATAGACCCAGAGATTCAGCATTTGATAGAAACATTGTTCTGGGAGATTGATATCTGTCCTCCAAATCTAACAGGGGAGATAACTCTCCAGGTGAACAAAGCAGAGAAAGCAAGACCGCCTCCCAAAAAGCTGCAAAGAGTTTACAGAATTGAAGATCTATGTTAATATCTTCTAATAGTACATTCATCGAATTTCTAAAGGCTACAGTGTTTGGAGGTTGATAGCACATTGTGTTCTGATCTATAATTTAGGAAGAGTAATTTTATTTACGAGGAATCGTAATAGGTTGAATCATGTTGATAAAACTTGCATCTATGTTATTTTATGAATATTTTTTATTTTCAACAAACGTGTCATCAGTTATAGGTGATACAAGCAACGCTAGTAGTTTAGACTTGTTTGTGAAAAAAGGAGGGATAAAAAGAAACAAATCATATCTGCTTAAATATACATTATAACGTATTGATATATAAAACCTGTAGTATTAATCTTTAATCGTAAACGTAATATAAAAGGATAAGAGATAAAAAGGATAAATGCTAATTGATAATAAGACCAATGATATGAAAACAAACCAAGTGAAGATTGGTCACTATTATCAAATTCATCAATCATCACCTTAATTTCCGTCAAATTAAAATAATTACTTGTTTCTCAAAAACAAATTCTACAGTTCGTGGAAATCATTCTTCTTACCAAATAGTTACAATGTGACTTTTAGTAATATTTTTTTCTCTAACATTTAAAAAATATTTCTAAAAGTCTTTGGTCACATTCAAAAAATATTGTCAAATTATAAATTTTTTTATCCACCTTCCCAACGGCCACCGTATCCTTCACCACCACCACCGCGATTGTATCCATCGCCACTTCTGTAACTGTCACTGCCTCTACCGCAACTTTCGCGGGACTAAGCTATGTTCACAGTGATGTTATGTCTATCAAGGTTTTGACCGTACATCTTTCATTGAATCCTCTAAGGCAAAGGTAACAAATCCAAATCCCCTAGATCTTCCATTTTCACGATCGTTGATAATCTGCACATAAAAACACAAACGGTTCATCAAATGAAATTGAAAGCAAAAAAATATACCATCATTATGCGATGCCTACAACAAACGAACCTTCGATTCAACGATGTCACCGTAGTGAGAGAAAGCTTTCTCCAGAGCATAGTTATCAATGGCCCAAGCGAGACCACCAACAAAGCAATGGTACTCAACATGTGTACAAGCCATGGAAATTTGTACAAACCCTAGAAATTTGGGGAAAATGAGATTTGAGTATAAAGTATATGATAGGAATAGGATTGACATGATGAAATAAGAAGCCCCAAGTGATTGTTTTATAGCAAGTGATAGTATAGGAAGAGGAGGAGGAGGCCTTGGAGGAGGTGCGAGAACGAGCTACGGGAGATGAGGAGTGTGTCGATGACACAAAAAAGTCTCGAAAGTAGGTTAGAAATATAAGTTTCACAACATCAATTTTTTGAAAACCGATGTTAAGGGATTAATCACAACATTGATCTTTAAAAAATTGATATTAAGTTTTTCATAGCAACATTGATTTTTCAAAAATCAATGTTAACTAATTACTAATAATATCGGTCTTTTGAAAACCGATGTTAACTTTGTCATAGTAACGTCGGTTTCTCAAAAATCGATGTTAAAAACATCCATTTACTTACGAAAATGTCACGTGCCTAATTTAACATCGGTTTTTCTTGTAACCGATGTTAAATTGGCAATATTGAATGCTTATTTTGTAGTAGTGGCAGTTAATTACTGATTTTCAAAATCAACTAAAGTTTATGATAAAAGTTAGAAGATTTTTTATGCCTTAAATACCCCAATGATCATGGATCTTCAATTTAAGTCAAAGGATAAAATCAATTCTATGAATGATTAATTAAAGATTAACTAATCTACTAGAGATAACCCAAACAATTTGATCATGCAATTTGGTACAAAATATTCTCTTCCTAGATCTACCAATTACATGCAGATAATCACTATTATGCAATCGATTCAGTATTAGAATGGTCGATTCCAAATAAACATTAAAATAAGGAAGAGAATTAATTAACAGAAAACAATGAGGAATTCCATCAAAAACAAGAAGAGAAGTACAAATGGCCAGTTATATCATAACCCTTAGACTGGGGGACTTGTCACTCATGATCAGAGCAAAACTAGGAATCCTATAAAGAATAAACATAGACATACCAATAAGTAGGAACGATGATCACGATCCATCCTAGAGGTGTTGTCCACGCTCTTCAACTCTCAAAATCTCTCTAGGTTCTCTCAAATTCGTAAAAAAAAAAAGAGAATATAACTGGATAATAATTTTACAAGACAAATACCTCTATGTATAGCTTCCTAAAGATAACTACACGAAAAGGTGCATTACGACCGTGGTGAAACCACCACGGCTATTGTCAGAAGTGGCACTAAAGCCTTGGGCCGTTAGGGATTGACTATGACCCTCTTGGTTAAGCACAACCCTTGTGAATTGACCACAGCCATGGTGAGTTTACCATGGCCATTATCAAGTGCATAGTTTTCAAATCTTCATAAATTTATGTAATTTCTAACTCTTTCACTCAATTGAGTGACTTCACTTCTGCAATACAAAACTAGTGTCCAAACGTGAATTTTATCAAGAAAGTACTTGCAAAATGACACAAAAACTTATACAAAATACAACCCAAAAAATGGTTTATCAAATATAAAATTCAAAAGTAAAACAAAAAAAAATGAATATAGAATATCATAATATTTAGGAGAATACATCGTAATAGAGTATCAAATCCTATGGGAAAAAATCTTCACACGAGAAGATTAAGAAGTGAAACCAATTGAATGGAAGAGGCTTACCCACCAAATTAAAAAATGTAAAAAAGAATAGGTAAAATAAAATTTGTACACACCTAGTGAAGGGATCAACGTAAAGATTAAAATTTGTGTCCTTCGTCAAGAAATTGAAACTGATACCTGAAATAGATAAGACACATGATGATTCAAATAAAATAAAATAAAAAAATCCATGATATCATTAAAGCAAAGAAATCCCAAAAAAATATTCAATCATCATTTGATAACCTGCTAGAGGATTTCCATAAACCCCTAAACAGTCTGCTTGAAGAGAATTTGTAAACAAATAATAAATAAGAGGAAGTTGGAATCTGTTGATGTATTTAAAAAGAAACAAATGCAGAAGGAAATATTTGTTGAAAGAAATAAGAATCGTGTGTTTTTAGAGGTAGAGAGTTGAAGTAAGCAACATTCATGAAGGAAGTAATAAGTCATTCGACGATTTACTGTAACAACTATTCCATGATCATTACTGTCACATTTTTCATTGTCACTGGACTTGCACCTTCTCTACATTGCCCGCCACTTCATGGCCTCTTTAGGATCACTCTTGTACTCAAACGTGTGTTTTGAATTTGGTTTGTGAAACGGTGTATGATAAAGATATTAGGCATGGTTGTCATTTAATGAGTCTCACTAAATTTAATGAATCTCACTAATATAGGAGTTAAGAGCATGGAAACGTAAATTAGGCATTTATATGTTTCTATTTTTGAAATTTAAAAGTTTAAATTATATCCAAAACAAAATTTTGAACAAATTAAAAAAAATATTAATATTGAAGTAAAAAATAAATATTAATATAGTGAAATAGAAAAACATTTTTTCTCTTAAAAAACACGAGGCCGTATAATTACATACTTACCTTTAGTATCAAATTAACCAAAAGATACTTTTTATTAAAATAATTATAAAGATAAAGTTAACCTATTGATAATTTATAAAGATAATTTGAATTTATAATAAAAATAAATTTAGTTAGAAAATAAGTTTTAAATTTTGAAAGACAATCATAAATTTATTTTTTTTTCTAAACTGTTAAGTAAATAATATATATTTGTATTTCATTTGTAGTTTTAAATATATTTATAATATATAAATTATGTTTTACACAATAATTTATTAATTGTTTAAAAGTATGATACTTCCTGTCACTTAAATTTGATAAAATAAAGGAAAGTATTTTCATATTTCTTTTAGTTAAGACCATTGTATTATTTCTTAGATAAAAATATTGATTTTTTTATGATAGGAGTTGTCTATTCAGGTTCCCAAAAATGGCTACATGAAATAAAGGTAAATATGTGCATTTGATCATATCGAACAATTAATACAAGTGATTCTATTCATATTCACACGTTAATTGATGCAATTGCCAATAATTGTACAGTTAAAATACTTTATAATTACTAAAATATTGAACCTTTATAATTATAAAGCTACCCTACTTTTGAGCGGAAAAAAATTACTGCATTAGAAATCCCAACTCACCTCTCTTTATATATATAAAGATGTAATAAGAGTAATATGATATTTTTACTTAATAGAAGATAAATTAAACTCAAGAAAGTAAGATTAGAAAGATTTTTTGGAAAACTGTTTTAAAAACATTCCAGAGAAACATCATTTCTCATAAATGTTAATTTTTTAAATATGAAAAACTAAGATTCTCAATCTAAAATTCTCACAAAAAAAACTCACATCAAATTGTCAAGAGAAGCATTATCAGGCATCAGCTACCAGTTACCTAGCTAAATCTTATTCTCTATTCACTGTTTTTTTTTTTTGTAAAATAGAACCAAAGGAATGTGACCTGAAAAATAAAAACAAAGAAATACTAAATTAACATTAAATGAGATGTATAACAATGCATTAATATATTTGATAGATCAAACGATCTATATCGTCTCTTTTTCTTTTTTGTTCATTTTGATCATTTATTTTTTAAAAAGTTCATATTAGTTATTTATCTTTTTAAATTGGTCCAAGTTTGTCATTCCCGTCCACTGTAAACTAACACGTTAATAATTTTAAAATATTGACAACGAAAAACCACCACAAAATATGTTTCTCAATTATATCCTTCCCTCTTTTTCTTCTCAATGTGGGCTAGGGTTCAATGTGGATGGGATTGTCCAAGAGGAAGTCAAAGGTTAGGATTCTAAGAATGTCCAAAGGGGTCGGTCATGCATGCAGACAACGTGCATGGGCGTTTTCCCAATGGGACCAGTGGGGAAATTGACATCTGTGACGAGCTATAACATCATCAGGCAACATCTTCCTGGCGTCGAAGGAGGAATGCTAAGGTCATTGATGGCATCTTAATGGGAATCTTCCCAACATTGTCAACAAGAGACCACAAAGTCCTTCACAAATCTATCACGATAGAGTGCAAATCTGTGATGTGACAGATCTGTCATGACATCATGACTTTGAGGTCCGTTTTCACGACTTTCACACCCCTTTAATTGCGTCAGGACTTCAACGTCGCCAACTCCAGTAGATCTACAATTGTAATTGTAATGTGTAGCTTTGAATTTTTCATGGTTCATAATTGTTGTTGGCTCTCTAAATATTTGCTTTTCATTGATTATTTTTGTTTAAGAAGGAGTAGAGAGAGAAGAGGGGAAAAGTTACATTTTGTGGTGATTTTTAGCTGCAATATGTATATCTAATTAACGACATTGGTTTTAGATTGACGAAAAGACTATTTTAAATCAAATTAAAAATGTAAAAGATTAAAGTGTCCTAACTATTTAAGGTAATAAATCACAATAAAATAAGAAAACTAATCGTGAGGGATAAATTAAGACAATTTGACAGGGAAGAAATAGGAAAACTAAAGGGTAATTTTAGATTTCTTAAATCATGCTCAATTGAACTCTTTTTCCCTTTTCAAGAAGGCATGAACAACCTGCACTTAGGTTCCACCTTGGTTGAGTCTTCCCCGGATTAGTAGGCCCAGTGTTAAAGCACCATAAAATCTTTTTGACATATCGCTCCTTTCATATATTTATAAATACTAAATCCTCTAGTAGGATCGTTGATTAAGTGGTGGAAAACCCTAACTAGAGGTTCATTTCTTCAAAAAACTTATGGATTCTACTAAATACACTATAAACTTTTCTTATATACTATATGATATTTTGAAAATGGCAAAAATACCCTCAATTGTGTTGTTGCCGTTTTCCGTTGGTGCGATACACTATTGCTCAGTTGGTTGAGCTTGCGGTTAAGTGTTGGTGGTCGGAGGGTGGCTTTGGCTGTGCATTGCAGGTGGCTTTGGTCGGAGGGGGTAGTCATGGTAGTGGTAGCTACGTTCACCGTTAGCAGTCGTCAGAGATGCGATCCGTGGGATGTCTGCGAGGTAAGTTGCTTGCTTATAGTTGTACGGATTCAGTAATCCGTATAGATCATACGGATTAGTCAATCCGTATAACTCATACGGATTAGTCAATCCGTATGAATTATGCAGATTAGTCAATCCGTATGAATTATACAGATTAGTTAATCCGTATAAAGCTGGCATTGTTTTTTTTATCAAATTTAAATTGAATTTAAAGAAGAAAAAAATGGAAACCTGGATAAATTGAATATTACAATGAGCTTGAGCTTGTTGTGGATGTATTATATTAGTAAAGGTATATTGGGTAAAGTATAGTTGATTACATTATGATTTCAATGTTGTTTAATATTAGTATGTGTGTTTTTGGATTTGTTAAGATGGACAACGATCAGTGGATTTATGATAGCATTATGTCTAAAGAAGTTAATATGGAGGAAGACATTGGTGAAAAACCTGATGCATTTGAAGATGTTAATTGTTCAGTTGAATGTTCAGAAGGCCTCATTACGTCATAGGTATATATTTGTAGTTAAAGTTGTTAAATGAATTAATAAAAGTATACAAATGGTGTTCATTTTTTGTAGGTGTTCATTTCCCGTGAGGATGTGTTAAAATGGGTTCGTAGTGTTGCGTATTCTTATGGTTTTGTAGCAGTGATAATGAGGAGTGGCATGCCAAGTGGAAAGGTAGGAACAACCTCATATGTTATAATTGGTTGTGAAAAGAGTGGAAATATAGACCATTCAAAAAAGATGTTGTACCAACAACGGGTAGCAATAAAAAATATGATTGTTCTTTTAAGCTAAGAGCAAAACCCGTCTCTGGAGGTCAAGGTTGGATAGTGAAGTTAATATGTGGGACACATAATCATACATTGGCAAGGTCATTATGTGGACACGCATTTGTTGGTAGGCTAAGTGAGGAGGAGAAGACGATTGTAGCTGATATGACAAGGTCCATGGTGAAACCGAAAAACATTCTTTTAACTTTGAAGGAGCACAATGCCAGTAATTATACCACTTTGAAGCAAATATACAATGTCAGATATGCATATCGGACGCAGGTCAGAGGTAATAACACTGAAATGCAACAATTAATGAAAGTTCTTCATCGCGACATGTATATTCATTGGCATAGAATGAAAGACAAAAATGTGGTTCGTGACATATTTTGGGCACACCCAGATGCAGTGAAGTTGAGCAATGCGTATCATATGATTTTTTTGATAGACAGTACATCATAGTTGGTGTGACACCTACTGGAATGACATTTTCAGCTGCGTTTGCCTATCTAGAGGCAGAACGTACAAACAATCTTGTATGGGCCCTTGAACACTTTAGAGGTATTTTCCTGAAAAGTGAATTTTTTCCAGAAGTGTTTGTTACAGATAGAGATTGTGCATTGATGAGTGTTGTGAAAACTGTTTTCCCAATGACAACCAATTTATTATGTCGATTTCACATTGAGAAGAATGTTAAGGCAAAATGTCAAACTTATATTAGACAGAAGAACGCATGGGACTATGTCATGGAAGCTTGGGGAACTCTTGTTGATTGTAGTAATCAGAATAGTTATGATGAATGTCTGATGAAGTTTGAAATTGCCTGTTCACCATGGCCTACATTTGTTGATTATATGAAAGATACATGGTTGGGTCCTCACAAGGAAAGATTTATAACCGCATGGACAAATAAAGTGCTACATTTTGGGAACACTATAACTAATAGGTTAGAAAATTTTTGAAGTTGTTGTCATTGTCTTGTTTTCATCAAATTTTATGGTTTTTCAATTATTAACATTTTTGTCATTTTAACGCAGGGTTGAGTCTGCTCATTGGACTTTGAAGAGGCTTCTACAGAATAGCGTTGGAGATTTATGTATTGTTTGGGATGCCATGAACAATATGATCACCTTGCAACATACTGAAATAAATGCATCATTAGAAAGAAACACCCATGTGATCGAACATGTATTTAAAGTAACATTATACAAAAGCCTTGTCGGCATGGTGTCCAGGTATGCGTTAAACCAGATTGCAGCTGAGTATAAGCATGTTCATTATGCCAGCAAAAACCCTTCTTGGTGTGGATGTGTCATGAGAACCAGCCATGACCTCCCTAATGCATGTGAGTTAGCTCAAGTTGTTGGCTAAGCGTTCATATGTTTTGGAGAAGATTAACTTTTGCAGACCAAGGTGTTGATGATAGATAAATTCACATAACCGATGAGATGGAGGCAATATCAAATCGCTTTCAGAAGCTTGACCTGTGTGGTAAAATCAATCTAAAGACTAAGCTTAAAGAGCTTGCATATCCTGATTCAACATCCATGCATCCCCCTATGAAAAGGTGAAAACAAAAGGTGCTCCAAAAAATAAACACACAAAGCATGAACGATCAACCAAGCGGGATCCGTCTTACTTTGAGTATGTTGATGAATTACATTCTGTGCAAAATAGTTGTGCCACACAAACAAGGTCAGCTTCATCCTCTACTCAAACAATGGCAAAGAGGAACGTTCCTATGTTGAATCAGTTCCAACCTTTTATGCATAAATTCATTGTTAACATCACTGATGTTAAAGCTGATGGTAATTGTGGATATCGTGTGATTGCCACCGCACTTGGTTATGGTGAAGATTCTTGGCCTGTGGTTCGCAATCATTTGCTGAAAGAACTTTCACAATTCTCTAATCAATATATAGCCTTGTTTGGTGGCTTTCATAGGTTTGATCAGTTAAAGCGGTCCCTTCTAGTTGATGGATTAGCAAGGGTAAGATACATCTTTTACAATTTTATTATCAATATATATTAATGTTTTTAAATTCACTTTGTAGGTAACTAATACAATATGAGTGTGTAGGTAACAATGGATAAGTGGATGGATATAGCCGACATGGGTTACGTCATTGCATTCAGGTATAATGTAATCGTTGTTTCACTATCTCTGAAACAAAGTATGACGTTTTTTTCTCTGAGAAGCCAACCACATGAAGATGTTTCTGTCCATCGCATTATTTGTATTGGTCATGTATATGGAAAGCACTTTGTGCAGGTACACACAAATTCACATAATTGATCCCGATATTGCATAACATGAACTTTTATCAGATTTTCTTCTAACAATTGTTAATTGAAACAGGTTCAGTTGACGGAGAACAGCCCAATCCCTTCAAT
Organism: Glycine tomentella; assembly: GCA_007407185.1. Lineage (NCBI taxonomy): Eukaryota > Viridiplantae > Streptophyta > Magnoliopsida > Fabales > Fabaceae > Glycine > Glycine tomentella. The sequence goes on from PYAF01005688.1 coordinate 645,290, forward strand.
TGCATTTTTGTGGTCGACACATTGTTTGAATGAAGCTAAACGATGGCCAACGCATTACATTGATCAAATGAGAATGTATTGTAAATCGATGTTCTTGTCAACTGAATATGTCGATTTAGGAGATGCATAAGATGTGTTTTTGACACACATTTCATTTATGTAATTGTATTGCAAATTTGTGTAACCATATGGACCAAGATACTTAATAAATATCATTTATGTAAATATGTTTCATGTCTTACATATAAAAAAAGTCAACAGTTAAACACAAAGTTAATAAGTACTGTGCATTAGCGTCTACAAAAAAAACAAAATAGTCTTCAGTCCCTGTCACCATGGCGTCTCTTCTGTCTATCCCTGATCCGAGTAGATCGTACATACACATATTTGTGTTGAGTGACACTACATGCTAATTCCAGTAGGTGCTGTGTATGTGAGTAAGCATTTGTGCCCAGGGTAACCATCCGCATGTCTATCATGTGTTGCAACCCGTCTCCTATCCTTTGGCACATACCCTGAAACAGTGATACAATAAACCACATTAATAAGCAATTACTGCCACACAAAAAATTAAATTAACGTTTAAAAAAAATAGGTATACCACTGCATGTGGAGCATCTCCTTCTGCGACCCTGGTCTCTCATCCTCTTCCTCAGCAGTGGGAGCAGGGGGATCCTGTATAATAGTAGTCACTCTCATGGGATGTCGTGCAAGCTCTCCATGGGCTTGCAGGCTCATAAAAGGATGTGATATACGATAAAACCACCCCATATACCCAGGAGTACACTGACTGGGATATGTAACTGTTAATTTTACCACGGCAAGCGTACCGTTCTATCGCTGTAAGTTTCAAATTTATAAAGATCGTCTCCACAGAGACTTGAGCTTACTCAGTTAATCCAACTAAAATTAAACAGTTGAATAGATATGTACAAGTAGGTCGAATGATATTTCATTTGTCAATGCAGGTAAAGTAAAATAACTAAACTTAACGAAAATGAAAATATATTTATGAGAAAGCGGGATTGGATTTCATCATTCTTAACGTTCTATATTCAATTAATATTTACCATGCATAAATCATCGTCTATTCTTTATTGATGCACACTAAGTTACCTTGAATCGATTCCTTGCATCCAAGTTCTAAGGATATTTTACTGAATATCGATCTCTCGCACATTTAAGTAAATTACCTCAGCGTTAAGAACTATAATCGCGTGCTTTTATGCAATTGAAGCATTATGCCCTATTCCTAGCAACGTAACGTAACGAGTAATTTCATTCGGTTCAAACCCTAAGATTACTTTCCAGTCTCACTTCGGATTTAAGTTCGTGATACTAGTGATCAAGTAGGATCAAGCATTAAGCGCGGAATGAAACTACCAATAAGAAATAGAACGATTCATGCATGAATATTAAAAGAAGTATAGGGTTAAGAAGATTACATCCAACCTCTAAGAAGCTAGCCCAGCATGGAGAGAACCTCTTCTCGGAAAGAGTTGCTGAACGTTCCCATCCTCGCTTCTCTCCGGCAGAGTTTCCACGCTAAACCTAACTTCTCTCACTTTCTTAACCTACTTAAACCTAATATTTAAGAGCCTAACACCTAAGAATAAAGCCTAAGCTAGTGAGGGAGAGAGAACTCCCAAAATGGCATGCCATCCTTCTCCACACTGTGGCCTATTTATAGATTTTGGGCACCAACATGCTTCACTCGCCCAGGCCACTGATTTTGCCTATGTTCACTCGCCTGGGCGAGTTAATCTGATCTTCTTGGAACTTGGAGCTCACCCAGGCGAGCAAAATACACTATGGTTGGTTGCTTGGGCGAGTTAAAGTCTTAATGTTGAAGAAAGCTTTCTGGCCATGTCGGTTTTTGGGATTGAAATGCTTGTTGCACCTCCCATGCTTGCTATGTAACCCTCCTTGCTTGCTTTGATACTCCGAAAGCTTTGGAAATCTACAGAATCTATCCAAATACAAAGCACAATTGAATTAATCTTCCGAAACATTTTAAACATGAGTATAAGGTGCTTATTAACTAGGTTTAGGGAATTTTACCAGCCAAATGAAAGAAATCAAAAAGATAAGTGCCAATATTTTAAACATGAAATTAACTTAAATGTGGCACTTATCAGTAACTGAATTGCCAGTGGCAACAAGGTAGTCCGTGAAATGGGTCCATTGATCATCAATGTCTTCTATCGATAGAGGGTGGGACTCAAAAAACTCTGGGATTTGTTAAACATAACCATATTGCCGCATAACTCGCTCAGGTAAATATCGAACAATGTGTGGCCCCCATCTAATGTACCTAGAGAATAGGGATATCTCCTCAAAATCTCTGTGTGCACGGTGATCCCCGTAAGGCGTCCAACAAATATCATCCAGAGTCAACTTGTCTAACCACCTGCGGTAGGTAGTAACTGGTAAAGCCTTCGAAGCTGTCCATCGGCATGCACGTGGTAACCTCTCCTCGTACTGTGCATTTGCCACGACATTTCCAATGGTCAGAAAATGTTCATAGATCCAGTACGCACCAACATAACAAATTAATTAATACAACATTCATAGCATTAACACAAACATAACTTAAATGACTTAAATCCTGTATTGTAATTACCTGTAGTAAAGATATATATATCCAGCTAGTTGTTTCCCGTGATGTTGGGATGCGTAGTTTAAATTTTCGTACATGTGAACTAACGTGGCTACACCCCAACAATACCCCGCTGCTTGGTCCAGATGTCGAAATGCGTCCTAGAATACCACACTAATGTGTGTGGCACCTTTGTTCGCAAATATAGTGCAACTGACCAAGTGCAACAAGTAAGCTCGAGCTGCTAACACCCACTGCCTAGCTTCACACTTGGCAGCATATAATTCACGAAGCCAAGACAACTGAACATATGTCCCATGACATTGTTGTGTCTCAGCTTTAGCATCCCTAACTGTTACCTCGAGCAACTCTACAAGTAGTGTGATGGCCTCCCCACGTCAATGACCTCATACGTCTGAAAACCTCCCATGATTGGGAGATGCAACAAACAAGTAATATCATCCAAACTGATGGTCACCTCTTCGATGGGCAAGTGGAAGCTGCTCGTCTCGGGGTGTCATCTCTCCACGAATGCAGAAAGCAATCCTTTGTCACCAGTCTCCACAGAACATGATATCAATGGGCTTAACCCAGTAGCTGTAACTAAGCCTTCGATCTCTAGTGCTGGCGATCCAAATTTTGCTACCTTATGCTTGTGGGATGCCAATTTTAACTCAGGTTGTTCCTGCAAAATGTATATCATTAACAACACACAATTATACAAATAAATATTAACTTCTATGTGCTTAAACACATAAATGCCTCTCCAGTGCACAGTCTAAGCGTGACATGGTTAGAGTAATCTGTCAGGATTGAAGGATCTTTAGGCCCACCTGGGAAAGACACTGAGTCAATCCCCACATCCTCTGTCACTGGAATGTCATGCTCCACAGGTCCTTCCTGAACAACAGCTTCCTCAGCAACAGCCTCAGCTGCCCGTTGTCTTCTCACCTATGCAGTGGGCCTACATCATTCATCCAACTGTTCTTCATCATTGGCAATATGTGTTCCGAACACTCGATTTGGAGATCTCCCTAGAGGCCAACGCAATCCTCATCTAGTTCTTGCCATAATCTATACCATATAATTAATCAAGTTACTCATAAACTTAAAACAAACAAATAACAAACATATATACATGTCATTGGCTACATATGAATCATTCTACTTTCTTTCACTTCCTTTAACTCTAAATGTCAACAACATGTGCCTACTCAATGCACACAAGTCGCCAATGTCAATAACATGTCTACTCAATGCACACAAGTCCCCAATGTCAATAACATGTGCCTACTCGATGCACATAAGTCCCCAATGTCAATAACATGTCTATGTCTACTCAATGCACACAGGTCACCAATGTCAATAACATGTGTGTACTTAATGCACACAAGTCACCAATGTCAATAACATGTGTGTACTCAATGCACACAATGCACACAAGTCACATATAATATAACTACACAATGCACTCAATACTTTCATAATTTCCCATTACTTCATTTTGGTCACATTTTCATGAAAACTTTTATGGACAACAAAACATAGATACACTTCTTTAGGTGTTGGTCTCCATATTACTAACATCAAACTTCAATTTTGATAAGACAACAACATATGCACATCATGCCATAAATCATATTGTTAGGTATATAAAAATAAGGTTCACAATTATCTAATGTTCTAAATAACTACTCCAAATCCATAAATTTATCACAACACAAGTATTTCAAAATATTAAATTATTCAAGGTATATAAAATTATTTAAATATTTAAATTAATCAACAAATATCTTAAAATACCCTCTTATGGATCAGTCAATCCGTAAGCTTCATACGAATTACCCAATTCGTATAAAGACAAAAACCAAACGACGCAGCTTTTTCTCACCGCCAACGGACGCGACAACAAAGCTCCACCACCAAAACCAACGACCACAAATCAATAACCACTCTGGTCGCCTACGAAAATGGGAGCGTCAAAGGAGAAGAAAGCTGGTGCAGAAGATGATGCACGTGCGGATATGGTGAGGAAGAAAGCTAGTACAAATATGGTGAGAGAGAAAAATAAAAGCGTGCGCGGCAATACGGAAAGCTCAAAAGTTTATAACATTCAACTTATACCTAAAGGGCGGTATTGGAAATTCTCTATGCATATATGGTGTATTGGAAATTCTTCTAGTGTATTTAGCTCATCCCAAAACTTATTCATATGAATCAAGCTTGTGGAACTGCCGAACTGGAGAGGTGCTACGGCTCTGCACCCATACAAGGAGATTGGGCAATGTTGCAAGCAAAAAGCCCAAAAGGATCTTGACCCACCAGAACAAGCTGAATATCATCAAATAAGAGTAGTTGATAGTTTTTATCTTAAATACGTAAAAAGAATAATATGTCTTCAAATCCTGATTAAGGAGTTTGTAATTATACTTGTTTTTAATACCTGAACAATGATTTCTTCGTCTCTAAGGAGACCCTTCCTTCCCTACCCATAATGTTAATGTAACTAGTCTATTGCCTTCACCGAATTCAATGCTTCTTAAGACCTCTGGCCATGAATCATATCTTAACACATTAAAAAAAATCCCATAACCGTGAACCTCCCATACTCTCCCCCTCTTCCCAAAACACTTCCACGGTTCCACCCCATTAAACCCCTCAAACTCCATCTGCAACCTTTTGAATCCAGATCATACATCTAACATGTTCAAGCAAATGAGTACTTGTTGAGTAATTGTTCTTGCCCAATCAATAGTGAGACCTTATGTAACCCACATCCTTCTAAAGTCAAATAGTTTATTACTCTAAGACACAAATTGATTGAAAACGAGATTTTATTAAGTCATAAAATGGAGACATAAACAGCTAGTAAAAGAGGGGGGGAGGGTTGTGTAGCATTAAACAATGTAAGCAAATAACACTCTATTCCACAACAACCTAGTCCCATGGATCAGAGTGCGGAGTGCCTTGGTATTTTTCATGAAACTAGTGATCCTTTAAGGACCAAGACCAACCAACTTAATCACTCACTTATTTTTATCAACATCCTCCAAAAGAGCTTCTAAAAAACAAACGATTGTTTCTCTTGAGAGCAAACATGATACTAGTCTTGCAAAGTTGTCCGAAGAGGCAGAGAACTCTCAACTTCTTTCGCAGCATTGGTGTTCCTTTCTGCAACAGCCTTGGACATACCGAACATCTGAAACCAACAAAACACCACACTACATCGGTTAACAAAGCCATGCACACAAATTGTCCTAACAAGAAAGTTTAGGTACAGTACTAAATAACCTTCTGAACTGTTTTCTTGAAGCAAGTCTTATGTTCATCCATAGAAGCATTAATAAACTCGTCAATGTGATCCTTCAAGTCCTCCAAAAAAGTGGCTTCTTCGTTCTTCTTCTTTCGACATGAAGTAACAGTTGCAGCCGATGAAGACGGCCCCTTCTGAGTGTCCATACTCTGAGACTGAGACTCCAAACAAAAGTTAGTTACCCTTGTTAAAGGCTGTAAAATGATCAAGGAACTTAGTTAAACATTATCGCCATCATTTCCAGAACATCAAGGAACTTAGCTAACCAAACCAAATGACTAAAACACAACAATCATTTTTTAGTTTTATTATTTCCTACCATGTCATAGGTAAGAAATAATCGTTTTTATAATCTAATAAACAAACTGAATTACATTCATTACAGAGACTCAAAGAGAGACACTATCTATAAATACAAACAGGTTAGCAAAAACCGATTTGGCTCGTAAGCATCATAATTCGTTGCGGTTGAATTAAGGGCTTTAAAAACTCAAAAGAAAACTAAGAAGAATGTAATCGAAGATTTTAGAAAGGGCGCATACGGAATGTAATGTTTAAACATGAGTGACCTACCAAGCCAGACTGTATCATTTTTCAAAATTTTAGAGAAAGGGATTCGAAAAAAGATGGGGAAAAAAAGTGAATGAAATACCCGACATGTCGGGAAAGACAAAAGCCGAGGGAGAAAACCTTTTCGTGCGGTGCAAAGTTTGGGGTGTAGCGAAGTGGGTCGCCACTGGAGTCGGAGAGAGGATTAAATAACGATGATTGCGTGGAGAGAAAGATAAAGAAAAACAAAACCCGAGAACACGAAACAGGGCGTCAAAACGAGGGGACTCGTTGGGTCTGGAAGGTTCTAAATTCTAATCAGGGTGCGGCCGTGTTATTGGCACCTCATACTGCTGTTGACATTTCCGGAAAAAACAAAATTACATTCCTATCTCTTTATATTTTTTAAATTGCATTAATATTTTTCATTTTTTTCACTTACAATTTTTTTTTTATTGTTTGACTTACATTATATTTTAGATTTTATCCCTCCTAAATACCATTTAAAAATTTAAAAAAAAGCATACACATGTTGGATACATAACTTATAATGAAAATTTATATTTCAAATATCTTTATCTTTTTTCTTCAAAATCACATCTTGGATTTTACAAATCATTATATTTTTCAACAACTCATCTTCAGTTACCACCACCACCTCCTTCTCTTCTTCCTCGCTCTCCCACGATATCATCATCTCTTCATCCTCATAGTCGTTCTCGTCCACCAACACAGAGTTCGAGCGCACTCACTCTCGTCAGAGCAACCACCACCACCGTAGCGTCATCGCCATTGCCATATCCGTCTCCACCATCTCTTCGTCCTCTGCCGTAACTTCAGTCACCATCATCACTGTGTCTGGTTTCCTAGACACTAGCGTCGTCAGGGTCAGTGACATCAACAATTTTGGCACGTCCGTCAGAGTCAGATTTAAGGAAAGAGTATCGGGTGTAATTTGACAAAAATACAGGGGTGTAAGTGTAATTTATTCTAACGAGAAATTTCATCTACTCAAATATATCAATTGACATTAGTTAAGACGTTAACAAAAAGGGAATAAAAATAATGTATAAAAAGGGAGAGGTATTAAATGCAATTTGAGAAAAAGACAATGATACAAATTTAATTTAATCTTAAAAAAGTTTAATTTTACTTTTGTTTGGTTGACTGAAAACTTTTACTTTTCCATGAAACATATATAAGTGACTATAATTCTGATATTGAGTTTGTAATTAATAAAAAAAAAATTGCCAAAAAAGTATGATTTTCGGGAACCAATTTTAGTTCATATTTTCGAAAACACATTCTCAAGAAGAGAGGCAAGAATTCAATTTTCCCAGTTAAAAGGATAGTTTTAGCTATATATTTTACATGAATTTTTAATTCTTAGGAAACATTAATATTATGTTTGACAAAACATTTCAGTTAACTTCTAAATTTTTTATTAGCTAAAAAGTTTGTTTAAATATTCAATAATTTTTTTTTCAGTAGCTTCTACCTTTTTTCAAAACACTAACTTCTAGTTTTTTTTTATATTTTCTTTCATTTTTATCATCATTATAATTTTATTATTTTTAAATGAATCATAATTTTATTACTTTTTTATCATTTACACTTTTTAGCAACTTCAACAACTAGTTTTATCAAACACTTATAATTTTATTAGTTCATTTTTCAGCTTCCAACTTATTAGCTTAGATAAAAAAAATATTTAAGTTTAAATTTGCTATTATATACAATTAAAATATGCTTAATAATTCTAATTGCTAATAAAAATAGGTTATTAACATAATGAATTTCAATTTCAAGAACAAAATTGAAGATTTTATCTTCTGCGAAACTATTTGAATTGAGTAATAGATGAAGAGAATAAAAAACATCAACCCAAATTCAAATAGTGCGCTGACAAATTCGTCTCTGAAGGATTAAAATTCAAATTTTTGTCCCTGAAAGTGAAAAAGGTGCGACAAATTCATTCATCCGTTAATTTTCGTCCATTACCGTTAATTGAAAGAGCATACATAACACATTCACGGATGAATTTGTAAACGCTCTACATATTTAGGGACCAATTTATCAGCGATTTATCCAAAATATAATTTAATTTTCATCTTCTCCTTTTTTTTTAATCATTGCAAACATAAAATTATAATAAGCACTTAGAAATTAGAAAAGCAAACATAAGTTAAAACAAACATAATAATAAACATAATATTAATTAATAAGCATAATTTATTTGTTGATTTGAAATTTCTATTATAACGATATTAGCTAATGACAAAATCAAATTAAGTCTCATTTTTTTGTAAGGATTAACTTAATGGTTGTACATTTTTGTTTGAATCTCATATTTTGGGTAAGGTACTATCACATTAGAAATTTCAAAGCAATTAATTTAATATTTATAAAATGTACAGCCATTAAATGGTTGTACATTTTTGTTTTTACCCAGAATACAATACTTAAACAAATTAAAATTTACCGTCATTAAATTAATATTTACAAAAAAATAAGATTCAAGTTGATTTTGTCACTACCTAATATTGTCATAATAGAAATTTCAGAGTAATAGACAAACTATGTTTATTAATTAATAGTATGTTTATTCTAACTTATGTTTGCTTTCCTTTTTTTTAAATGTTTATTATAATGTTATGCTTGCAATGATTAAAAGAATGAAAAAGATGGATATTAAATTATACTTTGGGTAGAGCATTGACAAATTCGTACTTAAATGTGTAATGCGCTGACAAATTTGTCCCTAAATATGTTATGTAGGCTCTTTCAATTAACGGTAACTGATGGAAGTTACCTAATAAATGAATTTGTCGTACTTTTTTCACTTAAAGGAACAAAAATTTAAATTTTCATATTTCAAAAACGAATTTGCCACCATTCTATATATTCAAAAACAAAAATTATTATTTAACTATAGAGAGAAGAGAGAAAGGGAGAGAGAGAATAATGCAAACGATTGTACGTATTTCCGATCCGAATTAAATGCAATCATAAATTGTTATCATCTTTCTAATACATTAATATATGGGATGTTTAAAAAATATTTTAGAGAATACAGTCATTTTATAGAAAATAATAATTAGTTGCCCACTAATGTTTCACCTGTTGCTATTTGTTATCCTTCAATAAAATACTAAAATATTAGAATAATTAAAAGTATATTATCAAAATAAACTGTTATAAAAAGGTCTATGTATTCCCCAAAAAAATGTCTCTATGCATTATGTTTTTTAGAACAAAGGGGAGAGACTTCTGTATTTCTTTTTTATGTTATTAGTTTCAAAAAAATTATTATTTATTATACTTATATTATGAAATAACGTTATTATTATATATTTAGTAATATATATTGACAATAAAAAATTCCATTGCTTTTTATATTTGATATGTTTAAAATTTTCATATTGACATTTCAAAAGTTATCCATTTTTTTGTTTCCTATTTTCTATTTATTTTTCATATTAGTTAAATTAAAAACTATAATATGATTTTCATTTAATATGCATTCAATAAACTGATAATTTGGTAATGTCTTTGACATTATTTTACTAAAATAACATTTGATTTTAACGAAATCAATAATATTTAAATTTAACAGATCTGGATTATTGGTAATTAGTAATGTCAGTGACATTATTTAATTTGCTAAATTTTTTATTCATGCTAATTATATTTCATAAAATTTTAAAGTTATTGTAAAAAGTTAAATTAAACGACAGGTGTATTAGATAATATATTAATTATTAGTTAAAAAATTTCATTAGTTTATTTAAGACAATATTATAAACTGCTAAATTTAGCATATTATTTGTCACATAATTTGGGTAAAATTATGGAAATCAAATACATATTTTGTAGTATTACATAAAATGTT
>PYAF01005688.1:655742-689932 GCA_007407185.1 Glycine tomentella
GTTACTTAAAAATATATGTTGAGCTTTTTCTTTTATTTTTATGTATTACGGAGTAGATGTTACTTAAATTTTCTATTACTGTATGATTTTTTAATTTTAATGACGAATTCATTAATAAATCGATTATCAACTGTTAATGTCTTTGACATTAGTCTGCCAAACAATTTTTTATTTCATTAATATTTATTTTGAAAGACTATTATTATTCACTCTATTTCAAAAAAAAAAAAAATTGGAAGTGTTTCGTATTGATAATTATATTTCAGAAATTTTTAAGTCATTATAATATATTTAAGAAATTAAGGAAATTATAATTAAATTTATAATTGAAGGGTTACATTTGTTTAAATAAAAGAATAAAACACTCTAAAATTAAATCAACAATAATGCTAGCAACTATCCAAAATGTGTCTATTCAAATCTTCATAATGTTTAAATATAATATTTTACCACGTGATTACCAAATATTTAAAACAGCAACAATTAACAAATATTTTGCCACATGATTAAGGAAAGGGCACTCCATAATAAAACAAAAGCAATTAACAAATATTTTACCGCGTGATTACCAATTTCTCCTAATTTTGGGCGAAAAAAATGTTTGCATCAATTATCCCAGCTCATAAAAGATAAAGGTTATGTAAAAATAGTTTCACTGCTGCCAAAAAAAAAATAGAAAATGCATTGCGATAAGTTTCTTATTTTGTAGAGTAAGTATTAGAAAAATAGGTACCTTTTATGCTCTTGGAAGAAGCCTCATATTTTACAACGTATTAAAAAATAGAGATGCAAATGCATTGGGATAAAATCAAATTACCAAATAAATAGGGAGAAGCCTTATATTCTCGAGAGTATTAAAAAAATAATTATCTTCTACACAAGAGACACATCAAATTACCAAATAATTATCTTTAACATGCAATATGTTTTCAATTAAAGAAACACATCAAATGCTGTCACACACAACCTGTGTCACGTGAGAGTGACAGAATGCCTCCAAATTGATCAAGATGAAACAACAAAAAATGAATCGAGGAGTATCTGAAAACAAAAAGGAGAAAAAGGTCCATAGAAATTTAAGTTTTTACAAAAAAAAAAAAAATGAAATGAATAAATTTTTTTGAAAGAGATGTTTATTGGAATCGTGAGCCTGTAGGTAGAAAGCAAATAAGATTTCTATTTGAGAAGTTAGAATTTAAATATAAAGATAACATTTTGTGTCAACCCCTTGTCCTTTAAACTCTCCCAAGTTAATTGATTTCACACTGGAAGAAAAATCCAAAATATAGAAGAAAGTTGTCATTACGCTGATTTTGATTCTTGCAATTAAAAATTCCCATAACAACAGATTAAAAAAAACTTTTACAAACCTCCATATGATAAATGCCCTTGCAATGAGACGATTAGCTAACTGAATAATATGTTGTGGGTTTGTTCTCAATTCTCTTACAAAGAAAAAACAAATGGTCACAAAATAACAGAACATAATTGAAAAAAAAAAAAAAGTAAGGTTTTGGGAAGAGAATATAGAACCTGCAATTTTTTTTCCTGCTTGGATGAAACATGGCGCCTCTTACGTATGCCATACATCATCAAAAAGCATTTCCCTCCAAGTCTCCAACTTCCTCTGTATAAATGGAATTAAACTCAAAGTCCATCCAAATAGGTTGTTACTTAAATCGAGATTTGAGATGTCCAAGCTAACTTACAGTTTTTTACTTTTTTATATATTTAAAATTATAGTTTTTTTATAGCTAACTTATATTTTTTTATTGCATTGTATTATATTTTAGATCTTATATCTTATATTTTAGATCTTATACCCTAGAGTACATTTGTTTCACATATCAGAAGTTGATTCCTAGGAATGTAACATAAAAGTATTATATATTCATGTTTGTTACAAGTTTTAAAATTTTATTTTCAAATATTATTGATTATCAGAAATATGATAACTTCTATTTTATCATATTTTTCTTCACTTTTATTCCGAGGGATGGAAATGTGATATTCTCGTTGGAATAAGAGAAAGTTATTTTCTAAAATATCATTAACTTCCTTTTTATTTATTTATGTAATTTAATTTTAATTTTAAAAGATATTTTCAAGAATATTAAAATGTAACCAAACACATTTTTAAATAAACTAAATTCTAATTTTGATTTCCTAATTTCTTAAATCAATGGTTGTGGTCCCCTAATTTTTAATTATAACGTTTGCTCCTTTAGTTTTACAAATTAACGATTTGGGTTCATATATTAGTTTATTAACTAATAATTATGGTTAGTAGAGTTAATAGGTTAAGTATAAAATGTTCTTTTTACCAAATTCAATTATAAATTAATTAAAAATTGTTAGTTATTAAAATTTTAATTTATAATTAACTTAATAACTCTACTAATTATGATTATTACTTAATAATCTAACAGATGAATTAAAATCACTAATTTATAAAAATAGGAATAAGGGAGACCAAAATTGTGAATTGAAAAGCTAGGACGGTCAAAATTACAATTTAATATTTTAAATATACCAAAAAAATAACATTTCTAGTCATGATGTTCCTAAAAATATAAAATGATACTTTGAAACAAAAGCCCCTAGATTTTGAGGCTTTTAAACTCATGTTAAGTTTGATATAACAACAAAAATAAAATTGTCACTTAAACCCATAACTAAAATCGTTCCTTTTCTTACTACTTATATAGGGATGGCCTCAAGTAATAACTCAATTAAGACATCTTTATCTTTATATATATAAAAGGGAGTAGGTGGGGTAGCTTTTGGAAAAAATAGTTTGCAATGATGTTAAAAAAAATAGGCTTTAATTGATTGAAACCAAAAAAATGGTTTAATTATTAAAACCAATAAAACCATGTTTAATTATATTTAGTGGTTCCAGCGTTATAAATTAATTTGAAAGGTCAAACTTCCAATGACCATCATTGTAGTGGTAATGGCTACTAAAAATATTCTTAATGGTAGAATGCCTTGAGTGTATATAAATAACAGTAGTTGGTCCTTAAACTTTACACTCAAAAAAATTATAATGCACCATCTATAGTGAAAGCTTGGAAGAATTATGAACTGCAACTTCAATCGGGAGGTAATTTCAATTAAGTTTTTTTCGCTTTTGTTTCTATTATGCATTTTTATTTAGTTCCAAAAACACAATGAACATCAAGTTTTTATAACATTCAATAATGATTTCAAAAAATAATAAACTTTAATTGATTGGAAACCCATTAAAAATGTGTTTAACAAAAATTACATAAAAATTTACTTATATCCACCTCTTGAATTTGTAAGTATTTTTTATATAATGAATTTTTTTTTATTTTATTACTTTGATGATGATATATTTTTCATGTCTGTTGTAATGCTAACCTATTTTCTGTTGTTGAAGGAATATGTTGAACTTACAAAGTATTTTTAATTGAATATGATATATTGTTCTTCATTGGTATGTTTTAAATAATTGATTATGTTTAAATTAGATAACATCTATTTTTTTAACAAAAGTTTATGTCTTATTTATTAAAGTTTTAACTACTTTTTTTTCCAACTTTTGGAAGCTAAATTTTGTTTACCCGTGTTTCCAAACAAACACAAGACCTCTATTTTGGAATATTAGGAAAAGCTTGTGTGGTCGTGCCGCTTTAGGTGAACAAAATCAACAAATAGAAAATGTTTTTTTGGCTTTTGGATGGAAACATTTTTCAACAACTATGGGATTAAAAGAGGATAATATAGTTAAATTTAGTTTAGTTGCATTTCCAAACAAACATAAGACTTGTATTTTGGAATATTAGCAAAGACGTGTGTGGTCGTGCCGCTTTAGACATACAAGATCAATAAATAAAAAAAAAAAAAAAAAATTGGCTTTTGGATGCAAGCGTTTTTCTACAACTATGAGATTAAAAGAGGTTAATGTTGTTAAATTTACCGTGTCTAGATGTACGAGCGAAGAAAGATACATGTTATAGTTGGTGGAAATTAGATGAAATGATTTGTAATTGGTATGTTGAATAAATTATGGTTAATATTAATATAAGAAGATTTCTCATATGGTTTTTGTTTAATAGTCTAAAAATGTTTCCAATAATTGTCTTATACTTTGGTTACATTATCCATGTAACTAAACCATATACTAAAGATTATTTTTTAATGTTTTTTTAATGTAATTATGCTAAAAAAAAGTTAATGTAGAATTGTTTATTGCTTATTAATTTTTTAGTAGAAAATTAGATGCATACAATAAATCAACAAAAAAAAGTGAGTGAAATTATGCAATAATTACATTAAATTATAAAAATTAATCAGCAATAAGTAATTATATGAATTTATCATTCAGTTATGAAAATACAACGAAAACTCTTCAAATAACCAAGAGGGGGTGAATTGGTTATTACCAACTTTTAAAGCTTTTCTTGAAAACAAATTGTGGAATTAATACAAGGATCCTATCACACAAACACTCTTAATCAAAAACAGATTTTATTTCAATCTTACATGACCATGAACTGCATGTAATGAATGAAGTATCTCTTATTGATTGTCAATTGATTTCCAATCAATAATAATGAAAGATATACTAATAAAGATTCAAACACACAACAATTTATATTGGTTCACCTCACAAACATGGAGGCTACATCTAGTGACTTCCAACCAACACTAGGTCAGATATTCCACTAAATCAAACTATTCTTTACAAGCAATTTACAACAGGTCTCTCTTGTCAAACCCAGACAAAGAATCAAAATCTAAACCCTATAGATTTCTAAGACCAAGAACCAGAGAACACTTCTTTGTTCTACCCTCTAGAGAACCCTTTTCCAAAATGCTTGATAGAATCAAATTGATTTATCACAAGAAAATTACAGAACAAACCATTAAACTCTTAAAAAGAAAAATTCAAGATAGACATAACCTGGATCCTTCATGTATGAATGAGTGAGAACGAAAAATGATTACCACACATTCCAAGTTGAATGAATTCTAATACTTAGAATCACTACCTTGAAAAACTCTTTTCTTCAACACATCTTCATTTGAAAAACTCAGAAATCTTGATCTTTACAAGATGTGTTTTTCACTCAGAAATCAATCTTTAGAATTCTTAGAAAGCTTAGTATTTTTTGTGAAATCCGGTCATCTTTTTTAAAGAATTCGTATTGGGTCTTTTTATAGAAAACATACTCAGCAAGCCTTTTAAAAAACAATTTTAACTAACAATAATCGATTAAATCGATGATGTAATCGATTATTTTGCTTATGTAATCGATTAAAGCTTCTAATTAATCGATTAAATTGCTCCTCAACTTTCTGGAAAAAGTTTATGAATAGAATAATTGATTATTATGACATGTAATCGATTAAAGCAGCAAAACATTGTTTTCTTTTTTGCTTATGTAATCGATTACAATTAATGGTAATCAATTAAAGCAGAACAACATGTTTTCCAAATATAGCATATGTAATTTATTACAATGAATGGTAATCGATTAAAACATCAATGCATGATTTTGATTTTACACTATGTAATCGATTACAAGAACACTGTAATCGATTAATGTGTTCGTCATGACTTTTCCAGATTTAAAACGAAAGCATGTAATCGATTAAATACTGAGTTAATCGATTAAAACAGTAAGTTTTCATTTTTTTCAAAACTTCAACCATGATAACATGAACTTTGAAAAATCATTTAAAAACTTTAGTTAATTAATCAAAGACATATATGCATGAGGATGAAAATGCAAATGCAATGAAGGATCATAAGGAAATGCACTTGAGCCACTTAGATAATTACAAATGCCATCAAAATGATTGGACATGTAAAAAGCTAAAACTTTAAGTCATCCTTGCTTCAATCTTCTTGCAACTTCCTTTAAATCCAACAATCTCCCCCTTTTTGGCTTTGAGCATGCCAAATTTCAATTGTTCAATTGTCTATCTTTTGATTGCATTTGAGGGATGAAGGATAGGAAAATTATTACTTGATAATCCTGAAATCAAAGTAAGCCTTTTGCAAGAACAAGCATAAGCACAATTCATTTCATTCTTTATAAGTGCTCCCCCTCACTTGGGCAGTCATAGTTATTTCTTTATAGCATTTCTCCCCTATCATTATTACTAATGACAGAACAATTATTTCTCCCCCTATTTGGCTTATCAAAAAAACAAATACTTATAGAGAGAAAATAAGAAGGTGAGAAACAAAACTTTCATTAATTCAAAAGATGCATTACATTAATCAGTAAAAAGAAAAACATAGTAAACCATAGAAAACAACAAATAGACAGAAAATGTAGCAATCCTAAAAGGAATGAAAACACTAGGAACCTATGCTAGTTTATCAAAATCATCAAGGACAAGCCTAGCTTCTATGTTTTCTAATCTAGATTTTATCTCTTCCAAAGATGAATTTGTTTCAGCCCTGTGCTCATGATTTAGAGACAGTAGAACATCAATCTTTTGAATCATGAGTAATTCAAAAGGGTTGTAGGATGATGGAGTAGAGTCTTCAGCTTCTTCTTCTTCTTCTTCTTCTTCTTCTTCTTCTTCTTCTTCTTCTCCACCAGCTTCATCTTGTTCACCAACATGAGGGATTTGCTGACCAACCGTTTGCCATCCATATGGAGTCTTTACCATCCCAAGCTTGGTAAGATGTTTCTCTTTGATGAGGTTGTTGCTAGAATTTGTGTTGTCAACAACCTCATTGGTGACATCTATTTTAAAATAATCAATGAATCTGGAAACCAACATAGCATAAGGGAATGGATAATTCACCAATCTTTTGGATTTTAGCATGATTTCCTCAAGAATTGGATTTTACCATCTTATTATAACCTCCAGCTTCCTCTTCAAATTTCCTTTCTCCTACAAAGGAAATGTCATCCACTTCTTGTCAAACTTTAGGGGTGAGTTCCATGACTACCCCATTGACTTGAGACAAGATAGTCCCATCCAT
This sequence comes from Glycine tomentella, assembly GCA_007407185.1. Classification (NCBI taxonomy): domain Eukaryota; kingdom Viridiplantae; phylum Streptophyta; class Magnoliopsida; order Fabales; family Fabaceae; genus Glycine; species Glycine tomentella. Next base: position 662,719 of record PYAF01005688.1, read on the forward strand.
TGAAGCCTTGGCATAGGTGTAAAACACCTTTACAAGTTCAGGGTAAAAAGTACCTTTCATCTCAATAAGTTTCTTCAAACCCTATGCTTCAAGCAAGGCAGAGAAATGAAATCCTTCTCTTGTGAACCAAGTAAGGTCAAGATGTTTGGGAGGGCAGACAAGCTTAGTAGCATTAAACTGTAGGTAAGTCATTTTGTCTTTCTTAGCAGGAAACCAATGGTCTAACCTAGTAACTGCAAGGTTAGAGGTTTTTGCAACTTTTCTCTTAGAGGTTTTAATTCTCTTAGATGTGGACATGGTAAAAACAGAGGTAGACACAAAATGGCAGAGTATCTAGACTCGGAAAGAAGATAGCAAAGCACAACTAGGCTTAGAGAATGAAGAAGAAAATGGTGTGATTTTCCCTTTCACCAAAAGCTATATTTATAGATGTTTTGGGCTCCAAATTTTGAAATTTGAAAGTATAACTGTCATTTCGAATTAACCCATGATCATAAAGACTCAGGATTTTCAAATTTTGAATATTTTAGCAGTTGGGCAGTTACAATTTTCAAAAAAATCTATCAGTTTTTGCAATAATTCCATGAATAATCAATTACGAGCTTATGTAATCGATTAATTCGTAAGCAAAATATAGGTTTCATATAAGCTGTAATTGATTAACCCTAGGCATAATCGATTAAACCAGTGAAATCCAATTAAGGAAGATGAAGTGTAATCGATTACTAACTATGGTAATCGATTATTCCAGAGGGAAATGAATTTTCAGAAGGTTTTTCAACTTGTGTAATCGATTAATTCGATCTGTAATCAATTATTCCAGTGAACGTTGAATTCAAAAATATGAAAAATAATTGATTACGACTCTTATGTAATCGATTACATGAGTTCAAAATTCAGTCTGAACTGTTTTTAGAGTCAATTTAATCGATTATTTCGTGGCTTAATCGATTAAAACAAAATATTTATCAGAATGAATAGTGGATATGCAAAAAATTTCGAGTTGAAAGCTTTTATAATGAATGACTAATATGAGGTTCATTTTTCATTTAGATTATCACATAAGTAGCATGCTAACACACATTAGATTCATCTAGTATTCCTAGCATGTTTCTAAGTATATAGAATCTATCTCTTGCTAAGGGTCTGGTAAAAATATCAACTAATTGATTTTCAGTATCAACAAACTCAATTTTGATATTACCTTTTTGGATGTGATCTCTGATAAATTGCTGTCTGATTTCAATGTGTTTGGTCCTTGAGTGCATCATAGGATTTTTGGAAATGTTAATAGCACTTGTGTAGTCACACAACAAGGGAATTTCTTGTAGCTCAACACCAAAGTCTTGTAGTTGTTGCTTCAACCATAGGCTTTGTGCACAACAACTTCCAGCAGAAATGTATTCAACTTCAGCAGTGGAAAGGGCTACACATGATTGTTTCTTGCAATGCCAAGAAATCAGTGAGCTTCCCAATAAGTGACACGTTCCACTAGTACTTTTTCTATCCAATTTGCATTCTGCAAAATCTAAGTCAAAATATCCAATTATGCTTATTGATGTACCTTTAGGATACCATAATCCAACTTTTGGTGTGGATTTGAGATATTTGAGTATCTTTTTACTACAATAAGATGATATTCATTTGGATTTGCTTGATATCTTGCACATAAAAAAACACTTAGCATTATATCCAGTCTACTTACAATTAAGTATAACAAGGATCCAATCATTCCTCTGTACTTTGACTCATCAATATTTTTTCCTCTTTCACCTAAATCAAGATAAGTTGATGTAGTCATGGGAGTTGCATCATCTTTGCATTTTTCCATTTCAATTTTCTTAATCATTTCCAGGCAGTACTTTGATTGACTTAGAAATGTTCCATCCTTCATTTGCTTCACTTGAAGGCCAAGAAAGAATGTTAACTCTCCCATCATAGACATCTCAAATTAACTCTGCATAGAGACAAAGACTTCCTTGCATATAGACTGATTAGATGAACCAAATATTATATCATCTACATAAATTTGAACAATCAAAATATCATTTTCTCTTTTCTTGATGAACAAGGTTTGTCCACTTGTCCTCTTATGAAAGATTGATCAATCAAAAATTTGCTCAACCTTTCATACCAAGACCTTGGTGCTTGTTTCAAACCATATAATGTTTTTCTTAATTTGAAAACATGATTTAGATGTTTAAAATCAATGAATCCAGGAGGTTGATCAACATAGATTTCCTCATCAATATATCCATTTAAGAAAGCACTTTTAACATCCATTTGAAACAATTTAAAACTCATTAAGCATGCATAAGCAAGTAGCAACCTAATGGCCTCCAATCTTGCAAATGGAACATATGTTACATCATAATCAATGCCTTCCTTTTGGTTGTATCCTTTAGCAACCAATCTGGCCTTGTTCCTTGTGATGATACCATTTTCATCAAGTTTGTTTCTAAAACCCCACTTGGTGCCAATAGGTTTATGAGAAGAAGGTCTAGGAACTAATTCCCATACTTCATTTCTCTTAAATTGATTTAATTCTTCATGCATGGCCATCAACCAATGTTCATAAAGTAAAGCTTGGTCAATATCTTTTGGTTCAATTTGTGAAACAAATGCCATTGTACAACAAAGATTTCTTAAAGATGATCTAGTAGAGACTCCCTTTGATACTTCCCCTATGATATTATCAAGAGAAAGATCTTTAGTGGTTCTCCAATCCTTTTGCTCTTGAATGGGTGTTGAATGTTCCACATTGTCATTTGAATCAAGCTTTATCTTTTCATTAAACTGAAACTGCATATCATCTTCCAATTTTCCTGCATCATCATCACATACTTTTTCCTCCTTGGAGGTGTTAGACTCATCACAAATTACATGCACTGATTCTTTTACACATATTGTTCTTTTATTGAAGATTCTATATGCTTTACTTTGTAAAGAATAACCAAGGAAAATGCCTTCATCAGCTTTAGGATCAAATTTGCCAAGAGATTATTTTCCATTATTTAAAACAAAACATTTGCAGCCAAATGCTCTTAAATGTGAAATGTTTGGCTTCATTCCTTTGTATAGCTCATAAGATGTTTTCTTCAAAAGAGACCTTATAAGAAGTCTATTCAAAGTATAGCAAACAGTGTTCACTACATCAGCCCAAAAATGTTTTGGGAAATTTGTTTCATTAAGAAGAGTTCTAGCACCCTCTTCAAGAGATCTATTTTTCCTTTCCACAACACCATTTTGTTGAGGTGTTCTAGGAGCATAAACATTGTGGTTTATTCCATATTCTTCATAGAATTTTTCAAAGTTTTCATTTTGGAATTCACCACCATGATCACTTCTTATTGAAACAATGTTGCAAGCTTTTTCATTTTGAATAGTCTTGGCTAATTTCCTAAATGCTGTGAATGCTTCATTCTTAGTTCTTAAGAACAAAGTCCATGTGTATCTAGAAAAATCATCAACAATGACAAGACCATAGTAGTTACCTCTTAGGCTCATTATTCTTGAAGGACCAAATAAATCCATATGCAATAGCTCAAGGGGTTTTGTAGTTGAAACTACATTTTTGCTTTGAAAACAATTCTTTATTTGTTTCCCCTTTTGACAAGCATCACATATTTTATCCTTCTCAAACTTAAGCTTAGGTAAGCCAATTACTAAGTCTTTCCTAATGAGCTTATTCATATGATGCATGTTCAAGTGACTTGTTCTCTATGCCATAACCAAGTATCATTAGTTTTACTAATTAGGCAATTAGTATTGTGAATAAATGCATGCTTAATTGAAAGTACATAAATGCTACCTCTTCTCTTCCCTACATGTATAATCTCACCATTTTGACTATCACGTATCAAGCAGCAATTGTTGTTAAAGGAGACATTGAATCCTTTATCACATAATTGACTTATGCTTAGAAGGTTATGCTTTAATCCTTCAATATATAGAACATTTTTTATCATTGTTCTAATGTTGTCACCTATATTGCCTTCTCCAATTATTTTGCCTTTGTTATTATCACCATAACTGACAAATCCTCCATCCTTTAGTTTGACATTTGTTAGCATGAATATGTCACCTGTCATGTGTCTAGAGCATCCACTATCAAGGTACCATATTGATAATTTTGCCCTAAGACACACCTGCATAATTCAAATCAAGTGGCAAAGAAAGGTACCAATTGAGGTTGGGTCCATAGGGGTTAGCTATTTTCTTTTTCTTTGGCACCCAAATACATTCTCCATTTGGTACATAATATTTTCTAGCAAAACACTTGTAAGATGTATGCCATCTCTTCATGCAATAGTTACAAGTTAGAACTTTTGATGACTTTTCAAAGTAAGCATTTTGATTAAACTTTGAATTATAAAAACTCATTTGACTCTTCTGTTTTGGTGGTACAAATACAATTTTTCCAAAACATTTTGAACCTTGTTTGAAACCCAATCCAGAAGTATCTCCGGCATATTTTTGCACACTTAGTATTTCAGCTAAGTTGCATTTTCCTCCATAGAACTTTTTCAAAAGATCAATCAAATAGTTATTTTCAGAAAGTAGTAACATGCACTTTTCTCCTGAACTTCTTTTGAAATCATCAAACTCTTCTTGTAATAATTTGCATTTTTCAATATTAGAGGAGGAGGAAGGACATGTGCACCCATTAGCCTTGTAGTTTGGAAGAAGCTTTTCATTCTCTTCTTTCAATTTACAAAGATCACTTTGCATTTCTGCAAGTTTGGTAATATGTCATCTTAAATCTCCTTTAAGCTTGTTGTTAGATTTTGCTAACTTTTGAGCCTCACTATGCATATCATGAAATGCGTCAACAATTTGATCGTATTCAAAACTTACTCAAATTCTGCTCTAAATAACTCTTCATCATCATTTAGAGTTGATGTGAAACAAACATTTGCTTCTTCTTCATTTTCACTAGCTGATCCGAATGTTGTCGATTCATTATCTTCCTAAGCAATATATGATTTCTTTGGCTTAGTCTCTTTTCTACTCCTTCTTTCACTTTGTTGCTTCTTTAGAAAGATAGGACAATCAGATTTGATGTGACCAGGTTTACCACATTCAAAACATATGAAGTTAGTGGATTTATTGTTGTTGTGTCCTTTTTACTGATGAACTTTGATGGCTTTCTGTGTAACAACCCGCCTCATCGCTACGACATCACAAACTCTAGACGTGTAAATTTCAAATTTTAATGAAAACTTCATTAATTTGATTATGAAAATGGTAGTAAGTTTTTTTTGCAATAATACAATCATCATACACAAGATACAAGTACAACGATTAAATACATATGTATACATATACTATATCAGTACTCATCATTCACATGTTTAGAACTTAATTTAGTTTTATATGTAATTACAATTCAAAATATACATGTCTACAAAAAGGATTAAGGGACTAACTATGAAAGAGTTAATTAACAAAACACAACTCTTCCAAAAAGAGTTCCAACATCATTACATCGACGTGACGGCTCTAACAAAAAAAAGATCTCTCTTCAAGGTCACCTACTACTGCTCATCTGCTCCTACGAACTAAAGTTTGTGATCATCACAGGTACCAACCACACGGTACAACAAATGCAAGGGTGAGTTTATTATATAAAATCAACAAGCATCAGATAACAACAATTGGAAAGGAAACAACATTAACAATCACTATCATTACCACAAGTCCATCAGTCCAATACACACTCAACAAACCCATCATTCCATTACACATTCAAAAAGTAATCATCCAATGCATTCCACAACTCAAACAATCATGTTCAGAATGATGTATGCATCTGACTCATCACTTAGCATGTAATGTGGTACCATCATCATGGAAATAGCCTATCAGGAAAATGATGCAGTAGCTCGTCGAGGTCACCCTATCGTGCGCTGGTTGCTCCCCCCTCATGGTGATCAGCCCTAAGTCACAAGGGAGTTCAAACAGAGTGATGCCCCCTAGTACCCTCGTACTTACTGCCACCATTCTATTTCCATCCATGAAATATGAAGTATGAACATGGGCACCATCAATGCAATGACCATGGATAGATAGGGACCAGAATTTTAAACAATCCCTTCCTCTCTTGGAATGCTTAAAATTCGTAAACCCACCCTCGCAAGGTTATCCAGTCATGCACCCCCCATGTACATACACAACACCACCAATACACTGACCATGAATAGCTAGGCACCGGAATTTTAAACAATCCCTTTCTCTCTTGGGATGCTAAAAATCCGTAAAGCCACCCTCGCAAGGTTATCCAACCAGTCAATGCACCCCACATGGACATATACCGCATACAACCATGGGCACCATCAATGTATGACCTGGCTAGGCACAAATCCTTCCTCGCAAGGGTAACCTGTCATACACCCCCCATGGGTATCCATGTATATCCACACACAATGACATTGTTCACATCAACATTATCTCTCATCAATGTCATTATCAACCTCAACATCATATCATCTCAATATCATCATCATGCATATCAATATTATCTCATTTCAACATCATCAACCATGTCAACATTTTCTCATTTGAACATCATCAATTACATCAATCACATCTCAATTTCAATATCATTAATGCTATCACAAGCAATCATATTTCACATCTATACATAATACATATGCCTGGGATTCACATTCCCAGGTTTTTAGACAATCCAAATTTCATACATTCACAATTCATCATATCACAAGACTGATATTTTTAGGAAAATTATAAATTAAAGAGGAGAAGTGCAATATATAAAACACACTCTTATGCCCATTTAAAAATTTAATAAAGAATTAAATAGGAAAACATATTATAAAATTTTGGGCAGAGTCTCCTCTGTAATTCAGAATTTTCCCAAAAATCCAATCATTACAACGACAATATTATTCACAGTTTATCCATCAACAAGCCAATTCATCGCATCCCATTAGTTAAAAACATTTTTTTCTAGAAAATAAGCACACACAAGAACAAACACATATCAATCATAAATACATCACATCCCATTAGTTAAAAACTTAGTTTTTCTTGAAAACCAACACACAGCAGGGACAAGCAGTTATCTTCATAGTTGGACTCCCTGGCCCCCAACTATGGTATCAAAACTATAACTAAATAATAAACTCCCCTAGCTTACCTATCCATATCCCTCTGTTAGCTCCTTGAAACATCGTTTTGGGATCTCTCAAGTTCACGTGCTTTGGCCCAAATGCAGAGCTCTACATACCAAATTGAAGACAATTTAATATAGATTTCCAAGGTAAGATCAATATTAAAATTTGGGGTCAAATACCCACTCAAATTCAAAAAGGGGCTAAAAGGGTGTTTTAGGAGTCCATATCAAAAGACATCATTTTGAAATTATGATCACACCAATGTGACCAGGGTTCAACAAGGATCACTGAAATGACATTAGTTTCATAAAAAGGAGACTTTTACAACATCTCATTTTCAAAGGGTTTTCAAAGGAAGTATAGAAACAGCCAATAACGTTACCCGAATCACAAGAGACATCAAGAGAGACTTAAACTAGCTAGAAGAAGACAAAGGAAACTAAGATTACCTCAAGGAAACCAAGAAAGGAGGATTGGGATCTTCTTTCTCTACCAAAACTTCGAGAAGAGTTTCGAAGATTCCGCTCTGATTAAAAGGTTCTTCTCCGTGCCAAGGTCTCGTGGCAAGCAACGGCGGCCCGTGGTTGTCTCCGGTGGCTGTGGGTGGTGGAGGAAGGTGGAGGGAGGTTAGGGAAGACTTGTGGGAGGAAAAATCCTCCATTTTCATGACTTGGAAGCTTAAAAACGTATTCAACACCGCCTCCACTCGCCCAGGTGACAAAAAATTGCCTGTAAAACTCGCCTGGGCGAGCTGCCCAAATTCTAGAATTTTCTACTTCAGTGAAAATTAATCTTTCATTTTACAAACATTATTTTAACAATCCCAATGGTAAAAAGTTAGATATATGGATTAGGAAGTTAGATTTAAAATTTGAAGGAGATCCAACGGTTAACCAATCTAGAATGATGATTTTACTAAAACAGGTTTTCGGGTCAAATTCAGAATCACACAATTCTACGCAACTCAAACAAACTCCATATAACTTGACATCTACACCAAGCAACAGCACAATGATAATTTACACAACGATCATTCAAATAATACAAACTCACCAAACAATCAAATAACACAAGAATCACATCAAACATCTATTTTCAATTTATCAAAATTTCAGGGTGTTACATTCTGTTTTTGTTCATCTTCATAAATATGCTGAACTTCTTGACTATTAGATTCAGGTTTTCATCACTTCCATATTCTTGACTTGAATCTTCTTGTTTCTCCACATTTGGAGATGCAACTTTTAAAGCTATATTCTTTTGTTTTTTATATGCATTCTCATAATGTGTTAATTGAGACATTTCTAGCTCATATTCAAGTAGCTTACCGAAGAGTGCAGTATTTGATAGCTGTCACTTTAGGTTGTCATGCTCTTGTAAGACATTTCAGAATTTTGATGTTTAACTCTTTAACATCAAAGGTCTTTCCATGTCCAAGAAGATGATTTACTATGTGAGTAAACCTTATTTGCATTTGAGATATGGTCTCTATGGAATTCATCACAAACATCTCATACTCATGAATCAAAGCGTGCTTCCTTGATCTTTGTACATCTTCTGCACCTTCATGAGTAACCTCTAACATATCCAACATTTCTTTAACACTTGTGCACCTAACAGTCCTAAAAAACTCATCAGAAGAAAGTGCAGAGGTGATCATATTTTTAGCCTTAAAATCATATTGCACTATTCTTTTCTCAGCATCTGACGTTTCATCCTAATCTTTGGGAATCAATTTACCATCAATAGTTTTCATAGGGACCAAGGGACCCTTTTCTATAGCATTCCATGCACCCGGGTCATTAGATTCTATAAAAATCTTCATACGATTTTTCCAAAAACTAAAATGATCTCCCTCAAACATCGGTGAGCGATTTAGGGAGGCACCCTCTTTGAAATTAATCTGAGTAGTGTTCATGTTTCTTATGAAAGAAAATGATCTTGAATAACTTTCAAGAACCAACTCTGATACCAATTGAAAATACAATGAACACTCTTCAAACAACCAAGAGGGGGGTGAATTGGTTATTACCAACTTTTAAAACTTTTCTTGAAAACAAATTGTGGAATTAATACAAGGATCGTATCACACAAACACTCTTAATAAAAAAACAAATTTTATTTCAATCTTATATGACCATGAACTGCATGTAATGAATGAAGTATCTCTTATTGGTTGTCAATTGATTTCCAATCAAGAATAATGAAAGATATACTAATAAAGATTCAAACACACAACAATCTATATTGGTTCACCTCACAAACATGGAGGCTACATCCAGTGACTTCCAACCAACACTAGGTCAGATATTCCACTAAATCAAAATATTCTTTACAAGCAATTTACAACAGGTCTCTCTTGTCAAACCCAGACAAAGAATCAAAATCTAAACCCTATAGATTTCTAAGACCAAGAACCAGAGAACACTTCTCTGTTCTACCCTCTAGAGAACCCTTTTCCAGAATGCTTGATAGAATCAAATTGATTTATCACAAGAAAATTACAGAACAAACCATTAAACTCTTAAAAAGAAAAATTCAAGATAGACATAACCTGGATCCTTCATGTATGAATGAATGAGAACGAAAAAGGATTACCACACATCCCAAGTTGAACGAATTCTAATACTTAGAATCACTATCTTGAAAAACTCTTTTCTTCAACACATCTTCATTAGAAAAACTCAGAAATCTTGATCTTCACAAGATGTGTTTTTCACTCAGAAATCAATCTTTAGAATTCTTAGAAAGCTTAGTATTTTTTGTGAAATTCAGTCATCTTTTTTAAAGAATTTGTACTGGGTCTTTGTATAGAAAACATACTCAGCAAGCCTTTTAAAAAATAATTTTAACTAACAATAATCAATTAAATCAATGATGTAATCGATTATTTTGCTTATGTAATTGATTAAAGCTTCTAATTAATCGATTAAATTGTTTCTCAACTTTCTGGAAAAAGTTTATGAACAGAATAATTGATTATTACGATATGTAATCGATTAAAGCAGCAAATCATTGTTTTCTTTTTGGCTTATGTAATTGATTAAAATTAATGGTAATCGATTAAAGCATAACAACATGTTTTCCAAATATAGCTTATGTAATCGATTACAATGAATGGCAATCGATTAAAGCAGCAATGCATGATTTTGATTTTACACTATGTAATCGATTACAAGAACACTGTAATCGATTAATGTGTTCTTCATGACTTTTCCAGATTTAAAACGAAAGCATGTAATCGATTAAATACTGAGTTAATCGATTAAAACAGTAAGTTTTCATTTTTTCAAAACTTCAACCATGAAAACATGAACTTTGCAAAATCATTTAAAAACTTTAGTTAATTAATCAAAGACATGTATGCATGAGGATGAAAATGCAAATGCAATGAAGGATCATAAGGAAATGCACTTGAGCCACTTAGGTAATTACAAATGCCATCAAAATGATTGGGCATGTAAAAAACTAAAACTTCAAGTCATCCTTGCTTCAATCTTCTTGCATTGTTATTTAAATCCAAGAAGTTAATATAGTAATAACATATTTTATATAAAATTAATATAATATAAGTGAATAAATAAATATTATAGTAATTCAAACAAATTTAAAAAATTAGAGAGATAAAATTGTTTATTGTTTATAAAAAAGTAAAGAAATAAAAAAAATGAGAGATACAAAAGAGGGAGGGGTGGATGACGGAGGAGAGAGAAAAAAAATGAGAGAAAGAATAGAAAGAAGGGCGTGGGATGGAGGAGAGAGGATGGTGGGTCAAAACAGAGAGAAAATATTTGTGTAAAATAAAAGAAAAAATAATGGAAAGGTAGAAGATTAAATAACTCGATAAAAATTAGATTTATCAGCTATTAAAAAATTAAAATATGATTGGTTAAAAACATTAAATTAACATTAAACCACTGACCAAAAATAATAAAATTTACTTTGAAATTCGTGTTGCTTCTCGAGTAAGTTTAATTAATCATGAAATTCTAGTACATAAGGCATAATTTTAGAAATCTTGATGCAAATTAAAAACTCAATTTCTTAAATAAATGTAAAGTATTTCGTAATAATTTATGAAATATGTATTTTTAATAATTATATTGTATCTTAATATTAGAATTTTATTTAATTTCCAATAAAAATATCTTATGACATTTAATGTAAATATTTATTAAATGTGTTTCTCTTTATATATATATATATATATATATATATATATATATATAAGAGCAACTTTAGTGCAAGATCTTGAGTTCAAGATCTAATCTTCACTAGATCTCTCAGTAAAGAAGGTAGATAGATCTCCAACATGGAGAATGAGTTCTTGTAGAAGAACTCTTAAGATTTGTACATTGTTTAAAAATAAATAAATAAATTTCCTCTTTTTCTCTCCCTAAGATATCAAAATGAGATCTATCGTTAAAGAACAAAACGGGAGGGATCTTGAAAGATCTTCGATTCTACGTAGCATTATACGGTTTACTTAAAAGTGGTCTAAAATCCCAATTTAGAATCTACCACTAAAGATGCTCTAATAAGCTTATTATATGTTTCAAATTTTGGTGAGTAAATGCGTCAACCCAAAATCTGTATATGTTTGGATATTTATGAATTAGGAATGAATATGAATAAATTAGTTTAAAAATGACTTCTGAAGTTAGTTTTTTTTAAAAAAAAATTACATTTTGTTTTAATGGGCAGATAATTAATGTGTATGATTTTTTTCATATATCTTTTAATTATCACTATAAATATACAATCTTTCATATCAATTTATTAAATATGTTTTCTTAATAATTATATTGTATCTTGGTATTAGAGTTTTATTTGATTTCCAATAAAAATATCTTATAGAAATTAATGCAGAAATTTAAACATGTTTTCCTTCTTATAAAATACGACGTTCTAAATTTTTGTGAGTAATGAAAGAAGAAGAAAACCAAAGGTGTGTTAAATCAAATCAAAACATGAAAATGTTTTAATCAATAGTAATTAAATGGAGTTAAAAATATCATTTTAAATAAAAAATTGAACTTTTACGTTTTGTATTCAGTAGGTAATTAATATATATGATTTTATTTTCAATTATCATTATAAATAGAAAAACAATCCATATAAGCCATCATCGTCTTTTTGCGCTTTTTCATCCAAATGATTTTGACCTATTAAGATACAATGACAAGTGTAGGATAATCTTCTAAAGGAAAAAATATACAAAGTTTTACATATATATGTGTAACATTCCAAATTTTCGACTTCTTAATAGCTCTTACATTAAGATGCTTCACGCGGTGACACTTCATTTAACATCTTCATTGGTCAGAATCTTCCATCAGCCAAAAGCCCTCTATAGGTAACCCTTTATACCTGCTTCCAAGATTAATGACTGATCCCACAAATTAACATGAGACTTTTCAGCATACTTTATCCTTACTCACGCTTTCTGAAAAACTTCCTAAAAAGTCATTTATCTCATAACTACTCTAAGTCAAACATGTTTAATTGTGAAGTTCTTAAGTGTGAGACTACCGAATAAATGTGTCTTATTGGTATAGGTAATACAAATTAATTCATTTAAGTCATTCTCAATTGTACAGTCTTATACTTGCACAGTCTCTCAATCTCTCTCCTTCTTATATGATTCAATCGGGGTGTTACAATGTGTGCCTCTAGTTCCGTAAATATTTTTTATATAATGAGTTTAGTTTTTTGTTTTTTAATATTTTAATCATATTATGAAAATTTTCGATTTGTTCTAATGTTACACTATTTTCTGAAGGAAGATGTTCAATTCTAATTAATCTTTATAACTCACGTTCTAAAGAGAAATGACCTTATCCCTGCTAAATGAAATATGTTTTACCTTTTGCTATGTTGCAGAGAAAAGAAGTAAAAAAAAGGAGGCAACTATTGAAGAATTAACAAAAGTTTTTGTGGAGCACGAGAGCACCTATTTGCAGTGTAATCAAAACTGGTTCGGACCGACCGGTTCAACCGGTTGAATCGGGAACCGGAGGAAGAACCGATCCGAGCTGCCAATTGAACTGTGTGTGCTATTGGCCCGGATTAAACCAGGCGTTTTGGAGAAAATCGGTGACTCGGCCAGGTTTTAGGACCCGGACCGGGTCGATGAAGGAATAAAAAAAAACTGGAGACACACAAAATGGTGTTGTTTTGATGCCCTAAAAAAACCTTCAATGTTTAGAGACAAAACCAAAACGCAGGCAAAATCGCAATTTGCAAAAGCTTCAGAGTTCAACCCTTCTTTATCTTTTCTTCATTCGTTCACGCTGAATCAAGTCACGACATCTCCGTCGCCGGCGTCATCACAGGTTGGTGCTATCTCCGTCGCTAGCATCATCGCAGGTTAGTGCCATCTCCGTCACGGCATCAATGGCTCATAAGAATGGTAATAGAAAGAAAAACTAATATCTGCTAAATAAGCATTGAAATGGAAGAAAAGGAAGGTGCATGAACTCTTCGTACACAAAAATCCTCAGTTTTTTCTTTCATTTTTAATTTTTTTGCTATTCAATTTTTTTTCTCTTTCTTCTCCTTTTTCATTTCCTTAGCCTTCATTCTCTAACAAAAGTTTAGGACAAATTTAACTCTCCAAAAATTAAAAAGGGAACGATTGGAACATAAAGATACTAATGGGTTTAACCCTCCACAAAACTTATAACTTTTCTCCACTCCATCCTAAGACACGTCGTCCACCAATCTCTCACTCCATTAGGTCTTGTTTAACTACCTTTCCCCAGATAAGTTTCGGTCAACCTCTAGCTCTCTTTGTGTCAAGCTCTTGGTAACAAACTCTTGTTTTTACAGGAGCATCCAGTGGTCATCTCATAATGTGCCCAAACCACCTCAATTTATGCTCCCTCATCTTTTCATACACCGGTGCTACTGCTACCATTCATCGAATATCCTCATTTCTTATCATATCCATCTTCGTAAAACCTCACATCCACCTTAGCATCCTCATTTCTGCTAACCCTATTTTACACTCATGTTGCCTATGTGCTGGCCAGCATTCCACTCCATATAACATTGTTGGTCTTACAGTTGTTCTATACAATTTTCCTTTTAGCTTAAGGAGAATTTTACGGTCACACAAAAACCTAGATGCACTCCGTCATTTCATTCACCCTGCTTTGATTCTCTGATTTACATCCTCATCAATCTCGCCACCTTTTTGTAAAATTGATCCAAAGTATCTAAAAACATCTTTCTTGGGTACCTATTGACCAAGTAGATGCACTGAGTCTTTATCAGCATCTCTTACCCCATGAAACTCAATCTTCATATACTCTGTCTTGCTCTTGCTTATCGTGAATCTTTTAGACTCAAAAGTGTTTCTCCACAATTCCAGTTTCTTATTAATATCATCTTTGGTCTCATCAATAAGCACGATATCATCTGTAAAAGACATACACCACGATACTTCTTCTTGAATATCTTTCGTTAGTTCATTCATCCCTAAGACAAAGAGATAGGAACTAAGAGTTGAACCTTGGTGAACACCTATCGTGATAGGGAAATACCTTGATGTTCCATACAAGCTTTCACACATGTGGTAGCCCCATCATACATATCCTTGATTGCATTAATATACTTTAATGCTAGCTTTTTCTTCTCAAGAGTCCACCATAAGACTTTTCTTGGGACTCTATTGTATGCTTTCTCAAGATCTATGAACGCCATATGTAAGTCTTTCTTCTATTCCCGATACCTTTCCATTAATTTCCATATCAAGAAAATAGCTTCCATGGTACATCTTCCTAGCATAAATCCAAATTGATTTACGGATACCTTGGTCTCCCTCCATAGGCGATGTTCAATAACCCTCTCCCACAACTTCATAGTATGGCTCATGAGCTTGATGCCTCTATAGTTAGAACAATTCTGGATATCTCTCTTGTTTTTGTAAATAGGCACAAGCATACTTTTCCTCCAAGCATCAGACATCTTATTTGTTAGAAGAATCTTATTGAAAAGATTGGCCAACCATTTTATTGTCATATCTCCCAAGCCTCTCCACACTTCAATAGGGACGTCATTGGGTCCTAAAACTTTATTATTCTTCAT
The DNA here is from genome assembly GCA_007407185.1 of Glycine tomentella. Lineage (NCBI taxonomy): Eukaryota > Viridiplantae > Streptophyta > Magnoliopsida > Fabales > Fabaceae > Glycine > Glycine tomentella. The sequence goes on from PYAF01005688.1 coordinate 677,946, forward strand.
CCTCTTTAAAGCCTCCTTAATTTCATGTGTATTAATTCTGCACAAAAAATCTTCTATTCAGATCATCAAAAACGTCCTCCAAATCCACCTCACTTTTATCGCCATCCCCATTAAAAAGTTTTTTAAAGTAGTTTAGCCATCTCTCACTTACATCTTCATCTCTTACCAAAAGTTTTTGATTTTCATCCTTGATACATCTAACTTGGATGAGGTCTTTACTTTTCTCATCCCTCATTTTTGCTAGTTTGTAAATACCTTTTCATCATCATTGCTCCCAAAATTTTTATACAAATAGTCAAAAACCTTGCCTCTAGATTCCCGCACTACTTTCTTTGCATTTTTTCTCGCTACTCTAAACTTTTGCAAATTTTCATCATTGAGACATTTATGCAAAAATTTAAAGCATCCATTCTTTTGTTTAATAGCCTCTTGCACCTCTCCATTCCACCACCATGTTTCCTTTGTAAGAATTTTGTTTCCTTTGCTTTCACCAAGGACCCTCCTTCCCACATTTTGGATGTCATCTTATTCCATATTTCATTAGCTTCTCCAATACACTCCCACGGTCCTTCAGGGAACATGTTTTCCTTAAACTCTATTTGTTTTTCCTCCTTTAACTTCCACCATCTTATCCTTGGGTTTTGAGCCTTCTTCCTAAAATTAAGAACTTTGTTGAACCGAACCTCTAGAACTACCAACTTATGTTGTGTCGCAACACATTCTCCAGGGTAGACCTAGCAATCAATACAATAATTTTTATATTCCCTTCTAATCATAAAGAAATCAATTTGACTACAGTTTTGGCAACTATGATAAGTGATAAGATGAGACTTTCTTTTTTTAAAAATGTGTTTGCTAGCATCAAATCGTAGGCTAATGCAACATTCAAGACATCTTCTCCATTCTCATTTCTCGTCCCATAGCCAAAACCTCCATGAATTCTATCAAAACCTCCACTAATTTTACCAACATGACCATGTAGATCTCCTCCCATAAAAATCTTCTCCTCTCGTGGTATCCTTCTCAAAACCTCCTCCAAGGCTTTCCAAAATTGGTTCTTTTCATTTGATTGTAGTCCAACTTGGGGTGCATACACACTAAGGACATTAAAAATTAGATCCCCACTACAACCTTAATCATCATGATCTCGTCACCTTTCCTTTTGACGTCAATGACTTTATCTTTAAACTTCTATCGATTATAATTCCAACCTCATTTTGACTCTTGGTTGTGCCTGTATACCACAACTTGAAACCGATGCCCTCCACTTCCTTGGCATTTTCTCCAACCCACTTAGTTTCTTGCAAGCAAACAATATTCACTTTCCTTCTAGCAAAAACATCTGCTAACTCCCTCAGTTTACCCATTAATGTACCCGTGTTCCAGCTTCCCAATTTCATCCTTAAGCCTTTTGCGGTGTTTGCCCACCATGCTCGTCCATCTAAGTGTTAGGACCCTTGCCTATTTGTCACCAAATCCGGGTGAAGACCTGGTGCCTTGCCTTTCAGCATGGAACCTAGCTCACTTATCACTACATCCCGAGACCAATGTACTGCCTTGCCTTGTGGCAAGGACCCTAGCCTATTTTTCGCTACACCCGGAGTCTGATGTAACGCGTCGCTATGAAGTGTATGTCCCAACGAAATATCATAAAGGTTCATCACATAAAAAAATAGTTGTTTTTTTATTGCCGATTCGTAATCCTTGACGCCAACCCTCATCCTTTATTCTGGCTTAGGACAAACCATGCATGCAAATACACATAGGGAGAAAATATTCCCATGATACTTTGAATTTTTCTCAAAAAACATTAATGATATTATTAATTCCCATAAATAAATTGTAATTCTATCTTCCAAAAAAATTATTATTGATATTATGGGTAAAAAAAAATATTGACTTTTATGTAAATTATATAATTTTGTTAATTTATTATATATTATAATATTTAAAAACATTTATTTGTTTTCAACCAATTAAAAGTTGATGAACAAATAGATAATAGTATATGTTATAATTTAATATAAAAATTTTAAAAACATAAATATTCGGCCAATATTTTACAAATTATCTAATTTACTAATATTTTAAAAAAAATTTTATTTATGAACATATATTTTTTAAAAAGTAAATATAAATATAAAAATACATAATTTAAACGAACCCTGCGTGAGACTGTGTGATGATTGAGTGCAGTTAGAGACGAGTTTGTGTGGGGGGTAATTGATTGAAAAATTTGTGGTGTATTTTACGATGATGATTTAGTGAGAGAAAAATAAATATGAGAAAACTATGATGAGAGAAGGGGAATGAAAATTTGTTGTGAGAATGTGTTAGAGTGGGTGTGGGTTGAGATAAGAAAAAGGTGAAGAGTGAATTCTGTTTGAGGTGAGTGGCGCTATTAGGTGCTGGAGAAAAAATTAGGTGAGTACAAGAAGAGAGGGAATTGAAGTTTGTTAGAATTAATAAATTAGGTGAGTACAAGAAGACAGTACGATGGAATCATGTGAAATGTGTATGAATGAATGTGAAAGATACTAACAAAACTTTTTGATAAGTCACCAAGTTATTTTACGTATATGATTTAAAAAATCTTATAAAGTATTATAATTTGGTTAATGGTGTTTGAATAAAATTGAACTATGCTGATGAAAAAGAATTCGACATCAGAGTCAAAGTTTAATATGATATTAATGTATAATATTAATATACATTTAAATAAACATATTTTATTTTATAAAATATAATAATAAAATAAAATCAGTATCTAAACAAAAGTAAATAGTTAAAAAAGATATCATTGACAAAAAAATTATTTTATTAACAGAGAGATATCAACGAAATTTACCTAAATTTTTTATTTATTAGTGTTAATAATAAAAATATTTCATATCTTTCTAATTAAAAAGACAAAATTATTTTTCAAATTATAATTATTATTTTGATTTATTATTAAAGCATATATATTATTAGAATTATAATAGCTTTCAAAATAATTTTATAATTGTTCAGTTGTTTTATAAACAGAAGTATTCAGCAAGGATTGTTGTTAATTTGATGTTGGATCAAACTCTCTCTTAAGATATTTATATGGAAGAAAATACCTTCATAAGATGATCACTATGTACGAAGCAATACTCAACCAGTGGGGTGAGGTATGTGCACAGTGTGAATGGAAAAGGAGAGAGAACGAGAATGTGTGTACCTTTTCCTCAGCAATCATCTCTTATTTATACTGCACATACCTCTTGGTTAGTTGTGGAACGTTCCCGAGAATCACGGCTGGAATCTCTAATTGCTCTTTATCACGATTTCCGTAGTTGACAAGGTCCACGTTCTAGTTTCAGTTGAGGTCTTTAGTCCACGATCTCTTAATGGACCTTAGCACTAGGCCAAATTGTAGAAGCCGTAACAGTTGCCCCCCAGCCCGATTGCCGAGGTCTCTCGACAGCCGGGATGCATTTAGGTTGACCCCTTCCTACTTAACTTATTGATCTATTTCGCGGACCACCCGGTGTTTATCACATGCCGGGATGTTCTGTATTTTACCCCGACCATCTATGTCGGGGTTCTACTTCGTACTAGATCATTTCCTTGTCCCAACCGGGGTGTTATTATACCGGGTTCATTTAGTTGATTCATTTCCACGCAAATGGGATGGAGAAGGTCACTGTGAAACGCTGCCATTATGTCTTATTCGTAACTGTAGCGTGCAGTCTGCACATTTAAATGTACTGCCGTTTCATTTCACGCTTTAATCATGACGTTTGGACCTTCCTGACTTTATTGCCCCAACTATTAAATTGATTTTACTCTTTTGCCCCTTCATGACGTTTCATTTGTGCCAACTGTACCTCCACGCCGTTTCGTGCTTCTGGTGATTACATTTTCTCCTTTATATTTCAAATTCTTTTCCACATTTTATTCCTTCTATTTCTTACTTGTTGCTTCTGGCGATTGCTTTTCTCTACCAACTTCCTCTGCATTTGCACGTTCTTCTATTCATCATTTCAACACCAAACTCTTCTCAGATTTCTCCTTTACTAGGTATCTTTCCTGCCCTAAACTTCTCTTTCATTTACAGTTTCATCGTTTATTAGGACTTTGTTATTCCTCTTGTCATCCTTGTAATCGTGCATTATTTTTGCAACTTTCACTTTGTCCCATTTCTTCTTCTAGGTTTTGTTTCTGTTCTTGAATTAATTTCTTCATTCCTCATTTTCACCCTTTCGCAAAATCCCATTTCTTCTTTCTAAAATGAAACTTACTCCTGAGGAAGAAGCACAATTGCGGAAGGTACTTTCGCGCAAAATTGGGTGGTGGATTTTTGGGTTTCTCCTCTTAGAAGAAGAGAGGGAGAAAGATCTCTTATGAGGATCCTCTGGTGGTTCTAGTCGCGCAAAGAAACCCAGCGCAAAGAAACCTAGAACTTCAAACCCTAGGATTCCCCTCGTCTCTGATCCTGAAAGTTATCCCCCTCCAACTTTAAATTCCGCACCTCAAATTCCATTCTTGTCTTTAGAACAAAATGACTCTTTAGACTGCGCCTTTGAAACCCAGTTCGATCCATGCATAGATTGTGTCACTGAGAGTTCCCATTTTATAAAGTTCGAGTTCGACTCGAAGGCTGAGTCCATAGTTGAATCTTGCCGGCATAACCCGGTTCTCGTGCCCAAAAAAACCCTTCCTAGTAACTTAGGCTCGCTGACCCGTGTGAACCTCCTCACCCCGGCCCAAACACCGGGAAGCCTGAGGACGTTATTGTCATCTCGGATGATCCTTCTCCACCTCGCATAGTTGATATTTCTCCAGGTATGTTGTTACTTTACTAACTATGACTTTTTCTTTGCCATAGGTAATTATGGACCCCCTCATCAGAACTAGTTGCTGAGTCGTAGTCTGCCGGGTCACAATCGAACCTTCCTTCTTCGGCTCTAGCTAGCAAATTTCCTTGGGTCGCCCAAGAAGTCCTACGTTTCCATTCTGACTTAGACCCTGGGAGCATTGCTGCGCTCCCGGTTGGAAATCAAGATGGTTTCTATGTTCGCGCCCCTGACCCAAATGAGCTCATTTGTTCTTTCCGGGAAGGGGATGAGCACAATTTCTTCTTTTTTTTATAAAGATGTAACTACCAGTCTAGGCATTCATTTTTCATTTTCAGATTTCCAAATGCAAGTCCTAAACCATATGAATTTAGCTCCATCCCAACTTCACCCCAACAACTGGGGTTTCATTCATTCCTTTGAATTTTTCTGTTAGCGTCTAGGAATTCCTTGTACAGTCCATCTTTTCTTTTATTATTTTACCGTACACACTGCTAGGACGGGTAGGGAGCCTCCCAACAAAAAGAGATGGACTTCCATCCGAGGTCATTCGGACCATAAGCTATTCAAGGTCTTTGCAGAGTCATTCAAACACTTCAAAAGCAATACTTCAAGGTTATCGTTGAACCTGGCAAACAACCTTTTTCCCTTTCTTCTTCGGAATCCTGGGATGTAGAGTGGAAGTTTCCACTCTACTGGACCCACACTCACCATGAATTTCCCTCAGCCTCCTATCGTTTTGAAGAAACAGATCTATCAGATTCCAACGCTTCATCAGTGGCCGGGATTGAGGCGTATAGGGAAGCACATAGATTGCTAAATATTGCATCCTATATTCGCGATTACCGATCCGGGCTCTCCCTGGGATTAAGTATGAATGCATCTAACTTTTGATTTATGATATGTATTTTACTCTGCTCTAACTATTTCATTTCCATTTGCAGCTAAAATGGGACCACAACCCACCGCCCCGGCTCCAACTGCACCTGATGTGGCCTCGGTCGCAGATTCTGCTGCTTTGAGAGTAGCCCCATCCATCCGCCCAACGTGCAAACCCCGACAAGCGATAGCAGCCCGGTTACCTCAACTACATTGGGGGTAAAAAGAAAAAACAGAAGACTGCGGATGTGGCTCAGCTGAAGGAAAAGCCCACCAATGAAAACATCCCGGCTCCTTCTGCGGTCGCGGGGATTGCTGCTTCCCCACCTCCCCCTCCAATCTACACTTCTACTGCTCCTCCTTTTACCACAGCTTCCAGATTGGGCTGGCTTTGGAAGAAGGGAGTCAATGAGGAGGTGGCCGACATCATCAAGGCTTCGAAGTGTTTCTGAGATTTGAGCTCTCTTTCACGTGATGACCTGAAAGAGCTCAGTATCATCCAAGAAAATGGCTTGAAGTGTGCCGCCCTAGTTTAGAGTTTAGCCACTTTGAAGACTAAGCAAGACAAGTTGTTGGATGAACTCCATGCATCACGAGAGGAAACTCGAAAAACCCATCAAGAGCTTCTTGCCTCCCAAGACATCTCGGCCTCCCTTCACCAGGAACTCCAAGCTGCGTTGGACGCCACTAAGAGTGCCCAGCTAGCTTTGGAAATGGCTCGGAAGAAGCACGCACTCCTGACTGGGAACTTGAATGAGCTGAAAACTGCTTTGGAACTAGCCCAACAAGAGCGCAAAGAGGCTAAAACCAAGTTGCATAAGGCCGAGGAGGAGTTGCATAAAGCCGAGGAGGAGGCTGCCGAGGTGAGGGAAGCCTTGGCTTTGACGGCGGAGGAATCCTTCAACAATGCATTGGACCAGATGCGTTATCTAAACCCGGGGCTTGAGCTGAATACCACATGGGTGCAATTTAAGGCCTATGTGGATGGCGACAAGCTGGTCCCTTCATCCACTCGCGAAGACTCAATCATCCCAATGGATGAGGATTCGCTGCATGGAGAGGAGGTGACCTCTACTGTTCAAGCTTAGACCCCGGCTACATAAAGACGTGAAGGGTCGGAATGTCGGTTTTGATTCTGTAACTTGTTTTTAAATTTTTGGACACCGTCGAGTTCAGTCCCGGTTCATTTGTAATTGACAATTTACTCTTATTTGAATTTATTTTCTTTTAACGTATTTGATCACTTCGTCTAAATACGCCTGAATCCGTAGTAATTCAAATTCTTATTATTTGGCCAAGTAATCCATCGCGCGCGGAATAAATATTAGTTTGGTTCCAAAGACCAAGTATTGTTTAATACAGATTTGCTTTTCTGTAACTTTGTCCGGGTTACGTTCCCCGGATTTAATCTTGACAATGATTAACATGCTATATGTAGGATCTAACTTAGCTAGATGCCCCATATTCCAACCTGATCAGGGTTTAAATAGCACATCGGTCATTGCCGAGATATTATTGATTATGGTATGCTGTAAATTTCATGAAGTTCTGTGCAACTTTGCACAATAAAGTTAAAGATCCAAGTACTTTCATACTGCGATTCATGAACGAATTATATGACAACTCATTTTCAATGAAAGAGAACAATATGAATTTTGCGTTGAACATTTTATCACACCGCGGTTCATATTCTCAATAATGAAACATGTCATAAATGAAATTATTAACTCCATCAAATGAAAAGAGAGGAATCTCATTAATAATTAATCAGTTGGATTACAAAATGATTTGTGATCTCAATGAAAGAGAACCATATGAACCTTGAGGTTAACAACTTATTGTACCTCAGCTCATACTCTCAACAAAAGAGAAACCCACAAATCACATTACATTGTTAGTTCCAACACAGACAAAAAATTCTTCTTTTGCCATATGGCTTATTCTTCTTTCCGGCTAGCCTGGAATTAGTTGTAATATGTCTTCAATTTGCCCGCATTCCAAGTTCGTTTGATGGCCTTTTCGTCGAGGGTTTCCAGCATGTAAGCTCCTTGGTCGAGTTTTTGTGCAATCCGGTATGGTCCCTCCCAATTGGCTGCTAGCTTCCCTTCTCGAGCGTTTTTATTTTCAATATCCACCCTACGAAGCACTAAGTCGCCCTATTTGAAATGTCTTGGCTTCACCTTCTTGTTATACTTTACAGCTGCTCGCCGTTTTGCTAGCAGATCTTGGGCATGGGCCTCAACTCGGATTTCGTTCGTCAGATTTAACTCGATGGCCAGAGCCTCATTGTTCTCTTATTCGCCTTTTCTGCAGAACATGGTCGCGTCATCCGAAATGGGGTTTCCCTAGTAGAAGTTTGAACCGTGGTTCTGTGTCCCCACAAACACGCAATAGAGCTGCTCTACCTAACTTGAGCCGGCATCGTACATCCGCTTTCGCAATCCTTCAACGCTTACCTTATTTGCTGCCTCGGCTTACCCATTAGATTGTGGGTGCTCTACTGAAGTGAAGTGGTGCTTGATTTGGAACCCGACCATCATTTCCTGAAAATTTCTGTAAGTGAATTGAGTTCCATTATCTGTTACGATCTCACCTCGGATCGCGAACCTGGAAATGATGCTTCATTTGAAAAACCTTTGCACTCGAGCCGACGTGATGGTGGTGAGAGGTTCTGCCTCAATCCACTTTGTGAAGTAATCTACTGCCACTATCAATCATTTTAACTGCCTTTCTGCTGCCTTGAACGACCCCAACAAATCCATTCCCCACTCATAAAAGGGACATGGCGCCGAAATAAACTGCTACTCGGCTGGAGGAGACCACAGCAACCTAGCATGTTTCTGACAGCTTTCGCACTTCTTAACATGACTCGCCTAGTCGGCCTCCATTGTCGGCCAATAATATCCGGCTCGCAAAGCCTTCCTTGCTAATGACTTAGCACCCATTTGTTGGTCATTGATGCCTTCATGTATCTCGGTCAACATGTACTCAACTCTATCTGGTTTCACACACACCAACATTGGGGCGTGCAATCCCCTGCGATAGAGTTCATCATCTACTATTGTGTACATGGCAGCATCACATATCAGTTTCTTTGCCTCTATCACGTCATTCGGTAGTATACCCCTTTCCAAATAATCAATCATCGGCCGCCTCCAGTCTTCCGCCGTCAAAATTATCATCACGCAAGTTGGTGTAGATATCTCCTGCTGAATCACAGTCCAATGGTTACTCGGGTTCTTGGTACTTGCTAGTTTCGACAGGATGTCAGCCTTGGTATTTTATTCTCTAGGGATATGGCTCACTGTCACCTCGTCAAAATCGACAATGATCTCCTTTACCTTAGTCAAATATTTGGCCAACAATGGCCCCTTGACTTGATGTCGTCCTTCGATCTGAGCAGTAATGAGCTGCGAATCGGTGAACACCTTGATCTTCTTGGCTCCCTACTCCTTCGCCCGCAACAACCCGACTATCAGTGCTTCATATTCAGCCTGATTGTTCCATGTTGGGAAATTTAACTGAAGAGATTGTTCAATAGATACCCCTTCTGGATTTTCAATTATGACCCCGGCTCCACTTCCATTCATGTTGGACGACCCGTCAACGTACAGCTTCCAACAGTTCTCTGTATCGCTACTAACCGGGGTGAGTTCCATTATAAAATCCGCCAAGGCCTAGGACTTAATAGCATGTCGGGCTTCATATTTCAAATCGAACTAGGACAGTTGTATTGCCCAGTTTATCATCCTTCCAGCCAAGTCCGACTTGTGTAATACTTGCCGAATTGGCTGATTGATTCTGATAACGATCGTGTGACTTTGAAAGTATGGACGAAGTTTCTTTGCAGCTATTAGGAGGGTGAAGACCAGCTTCTCCAACTTTCGGTACCGTAACTCGGAGTCTTAGAGGGCCCGACTTACAAAATAGATAGACTTTTGTGTTTTAGAAGCTTCTCTTACTAAAATTGCATTGACTGCTTCATCTCCCACCGATAAGTATAAAACTAATATCTCTTCAGGCTCTGGTTTCGACAACACAGGTGGAGAAGCCAAACATCTCTTTACCTCAGTGAATGCGATCTCACAGTCCAGGTTCCATCCAATCACGACTTCTTTCTTTAGTAACTTAAAGAAAGGGAGCACCTTCTTTGCCAATTTCGAAAGAAAACCCGTCAATGCGGCCAATCTTCCCGTCAATTGCTGAATCTCCCTCTTACTTGTTGGAAATTGCATCTCCACCACGGTCTTACATTTGTCCAGGTTTGCTTCTATTCCTCTATGGGTTAACATAAAACCCAGGAATTTCCCGACTGAGACTCCAAACGCACATTTGAGTGGATTCAAGCGAATCTTATGTTCCCTTAATCTGCCAAATGTTTCCTCCAAATATTTTATATGGTCTTCCATATTGGTCATTTCACAATCATATCGTCAATGTAAACCTTGATATTTCGACCAAGATGGGGCTCAAAGACCTTATTCATTATCCTTTGGTTCGTGGCTGTAACGCCCCGTCTAAAACCAGGGTCATAACCTGCCTTAATTACTATCATTAACTATAAACATCAGAGTTTAAGCAGTTTGGAATCATAACGTAAGAGTGACGTCATCAAAGGTCACTAACATAACTATGTACATTATAATATGGTGAATATACATAAAGTTTCTATGTCTTAGTACAAAACTGTACATACATCTCCCCTCAGGGTACAAAACAAAACCAAAGGCAGTATACAAAACATCAGAGCCACATGCTCATGTCATCTAGCCTAAGGTTTACAAATCATAACTATCCTTGCATAGGCTTCTTGCCTTGGGATCTATCTGCTCCTCCTGAGGAATCACCTGCAAAAATATAAGTCCCACAAAGGGTGAGATATAAAATCCCAATAAACTCAGGGCCCTCGAAGATATTTCCTTCCTCTGGTTCACTTCAAACATATACATGAAATAGTATATCCAAACCAACCACTCTCAAATTCAACATCAGAACATCATTCTCACAATCATCAAGCAATCAGAAATCTCAAATTACATCCACCTGTCAATACTCAGGTGACCCAAGCACGGCCCACAACCGTTCATAGCATAATCCACTACCTGCAGAGGCTACATCTAGGCATATAGGAACATATCCAATTAGGAGGCTACATCTATATCCTAGGAACATCTCTTGCCAGGATCTCATCAATCTATATGAGGCTACATCTGTATATATAGGAACATCTCCAATTATGAGGCTACATCTATATAACAAGAACATCTCATATTCTATCTCCACACAATTGCCTGAGGAGGCTACATCTGTATATATAGGAACATCTCCCGTAGGAGGCTACATCTATATAATAGGAACATCTCACATCAAGTCTTACTCAATCTCATGTCATCTATCCTACTACCATAGGATTCCATTCATTCCCAAAATTCACAGTCAATCTAATAGTCAACCACGCCTATCACAGGCTGAACAGCTCATAGTCATACATATCAAGCTCATACCACAATTTCACATTCCATTCCAAGCATCTAAAATCAATACATATCATTCCCCCATCACAGGGTTCAAATCACATTTTTAGCATCTCAACGCCATACACATCCATTCAACAATCAATCACACAATATACAATTTCCATATACATGTAAGTATTCACAACGGAACCATCACTCCATCAAGAGCATGGTGGAACACAACAAAGGACACACATGCAAGGACCAAGAGCTTACATACTCTAAGCAAAACACCGGCTTCCCTGGTATCGTGGCCACCACCACCAGAGATATCAAGCTCACGTCCTACATAAGCAAACACATAGCGTATCAATAACGGTCCTAAGCCGTTAGAACGAAAGGAACTATAATCCTTTCCGCAGGACACATAACTAATCACTTCACAAGTGATTCTCAAACCCTCAACAGGATCCCTCTCAGCCTAACCAAGGCTCCAGAGCCTCTTCTAAGACTCTGCTCAAGGTAATACAAACATGTCCTTACTTTAGCCATATCAAAACCGAGCTTTTAATGCAACTAAAACAGCTCATAAACAACCTCTACACTATCCCATGAACAACATGTCAACAGCTCCAAGGTTCATAGTAACCATGTAATCAGTCCCTTTCTCTATACATGCATAGCTCAGAGCCAAAATCAAACTTCATCAATAATGATTTCTGAAGGCTCTAACATCATCACAACAACCCCCTGAACATAATCCTCTACAGGATCCCGGGCTAATTCTAACCCCATCACATATGGGTCACTGTTCATGCAAACCCCCAAA
>PYAF01005688.1:695036-717587 GCA_007407185.1 Glycine tomentella
AAATAGTGTTTGATACGAAGTCATCCTAATTTATGAAACAACTAAAAATATTAGGACATGTTTCATTGTATTTTTTTTTAAATCTACAGAGTAATTTCAAAAAGAGTTTAATGGTTATGTATTGATATTATAAAGTAGTTTTATATTATTATTTAATCACAAATAATTATTGATATGATTTTTAAAGTGATTATTAAAAAGTTAACAAACTTATCATATATGACATATTGTGATTGAATGACGATATAAATTTATTTTACATTATCAATGCATAGTCTATTTTCTCCTTCAAAAAACTAAATTAAGTAAAAAAACTTATTTAGTAAGCATTATTTTAAGAGAATAAAGACTATACAATGGTGTAAAATAGTTTTACATTATCATTTAATCATAATTTATTATGTAAGATAAGTTTGTTGATTTACATAATAAGTACTTTAAAAGTCACTTCAACGATGATTATAATTGGATGTCAATCTTTATACGGTTGGAACATGACCATTGAACTCTTAATTTAAAAATAATTTTCCTCATGAGAAAATAAATAACTTTCTTGATAAGTTATTTTTAAAAAGTAATTTATAACCAAAAGTTGTTGATACAAATGACTCAACACTTGAGTTCTTTAACCAAGGTTTGAGATTCGATCCTCAACTTGGATATTAGATCACAACTAGAGCTACCATTTTTTTCTAGGAGTCTTCATGAATCGATCCAATCCAATCAAAATCAGAAAAACTAAAATCTAAATAAACCAAAAATTGAATGCATCAAAATAAAATAAAAAATCGAAATTTTGAAATCCAATCAAATTCAATCCAAATCGAAATTAATATACATGTACATTTTTATAAAAAAAATTATGTTACTAGTCATGTTTACAATTTTTATTTTTTATATATTTATAAAATTATTACATAACTTATATTTATTTATGAAAAATCTATTTGATTGAAGATAATTTTTAGTAACTATTTGATTAAAGGTACATAACTATAGTTATTAAGTTATGTAAATTTACTTTTAATAGTATATATTTAAAGAGTCATGCTACTATTTTAGTTAACAAAAATATGTTTATTATTATTATTATTATTATTATTATTATATATTACCATTTATTTAATATTTTCTTCAAAGAAAAATAAAAAAAGACTAAAACTAAAATTTGATCTAATCCAAATAGTTTTAAATTGGATTAGATTTTAAAAAAAATTATCAAATCGATAGAATGACTAATTAAGAAAATTAAAGTGATTGGATTGGATAATTTTTTCCTGAAATGGGCCAATATGGTGGGATGGAATTTAGTTGGATGCTAAATAAAAAATCCTAAATACCTACTTCTTACAAAAAAATAAAAAATAAAAATGAAAACAATTTATAACCTTTTCCTTTTTTAAGTTTTAAAATAAAAAATACTTTTGAAAAAGAAGGCACTTATAAAACATTGTTTTTGCTTCTGATTTTTAAAAGCAAAAAATAAAAATAAAATCAATTATGAAAGGGGATCTTAATATATATGTTTAAGAAGATTGCATTTGAAGAAAATCTCATTTAACTTGGAAATTCCTATTTTCACGATCTCGAAGGCCCCAGGTAACCCGATCTCGTAACCTCTTTTTTCTTTCCACCAATCTATATATCTTGCCACATTCATTACCTACTTTTATCATGTAGGAGTGGAAGAAAGATAACGTGCGTGTATTTGATAAATGAGAAATATATGAAATGTTATGGACGATTTATAATAATTAAATGATAAATATGTGGAACATATGACAGATTGAACAAAAAACGAAAATAAGATTAAAATAGAATAATGAATAATAATTTATAATAATTAAAAGATAAATATTTCTAAAAAAGTGAAAGTTAAATATAAATTTGTCGTTATTACTAGTTGAAAAATAGATATTCGGTGTAGTTTGTGCTTTGTGTCTTAATTATTTTTTTTAGTTAGATGTAATTGTAATAATTGTCATGTTCAAAATCTATTACATAATAACTACTTATAATTATGGGTGATTTTTAAAAGTAATTAGAGAGTATATTTGAAATAATAAATTTGTGCACTAAATAAGATAAATATTTTTATTAATAACTATAGATAATAAATGTCATGTTAAAAATTTATTATATGATAATTATTTTCGATTATGATTGGTTTATAAAAGTAATTGATGGATAAATTAAAAATATTAAATATGTAAATTAAATTAGATAATTATTTTTATTAATAATTATAGATATGTATAGATTCACGTCCTATTTTTTTTATGAGTTTTTAATGATTGAAATATAATAAATATTCATTAAATTTTCAAAATAAGATCGCAGACACACACACACTATTCTTTTCTCCATTTTTTTAATATAAAAATTCTGACCACAGTTTTGGATCAAGTCAAAACCGAGCCAGAACCAAAATTCAGAACCCTCTCACAAAAGACCACAACAAACCATCTTTTGTCTTTTCAAGGGGCGGTATGGGAGAACCCCAATTTTTTTTTTTTCATCCACCATTCATGCAAGTTGCAACACTTAGTTGTTAGTTTTTTTTGACAGAAAACAAAAGAACATTGCATTGCATAGAAACAGATAAGTTAAGTACATAGAGAATCTAATGGAACTTCTGGTTCGTTTTTCGGCTCCGAATTTTCCGTTAATTAATACCATCCATATTTCATAAGCATTTTTCTATTTTTTTTTTTCTGTTTTTCCTTCGAAGAAAACCAGGGCAAGGTGGTGTTTCTCTCTTGGAGGAGGTTTTTACTTCAATGCCAGAATCTGAAACAACAACAACAACAAACGACGTTTGTTGTAATAATAATACGTGTGTGTCTGTTTCTGATTTTGTGGTGTTACCGTAAACCTCCATCCCCTACCAATCCGACGTTTATCCATTGCCCATACCTGAATCAAAACCCAACCTTTGCCAAAACGCAACACCGAAAATATTATTTTTATAAACAAAAATAAATAAATTAAAGTAGCTTTAAGCTTCGGATATCGATCATCGACCACCCAAATTGAACCCCGTTAATCCATTTTTCTCACAAGGTCAAGAACAACAATCTAGTACTTTCTAGGTTGCATCGAGGCCCTTGTTATTTTGCATTGATCAGTGACAATTGGCATTAAAAAAAATCGATTTTGATTGGTTGGTGTTGGTGATTGGTGAATTTGGTTTTCCCTCGATCTATTGATCTGGGGTTGTGGTTTTTGGGTTTTGATTTTGAGAATGAATAAAGGGTCACTTGATTACTGGAGGAATTACTTTGGAGCAGCGAACTCTGATATATTTGGCATCATTGACCATGCGATCATGGTGGCTGCTTCTGATTGCCCCAAGGAGTTCAGGTTGAGGAGGGATGGGATTGCAGAGAGGTTGTTTTCTTGCAGATTGAGTCGATGTTTGGGATGTGAGAGGGTGGAGTTCGCTGTGTCAGGGGATGATGATGATGGTGGTGGTGGTGAAGGTTGCAAGAGTGACTTTGATGGGGATGGCGACGAGTTCGAGTTTGAAGCGGGTGCAAGTAAAGAGAGCAAGGCCAACAGTGCCAGAGATTATCCTGGAGAGATGAACACGAACCAAGTTAGCAATTACAGCTTTGGGGAAGCTGAGGCATTGACTGATGAGATTGAAGAAGAGTCTCAATATGTTGAGGAGGTGTTCAGAATCAAGGATGTTTTCCTTAACTATGAAGAAGAGGTATGATATTTATTTTAGTGAGTGAGTATATGCCTTCTGTGATTTTGTTCCAATTGTTTGGTTTTTGTCTGTTTCCAGATTAGCACTCTTCAACTCCACCCCTATCTTCTTTGTTCACTTCTGTTTCAATAGTTGCTTCCCTTTGTTGCAATTTATTTGGATTTTTTTTTTTTTTTTTATAGTTTTAATGAAGAATAGGTTTCTTACTTATGAGAAGGATACTGGTTAGTGATAATTACAGAATAAGGTTTTAAATTACGGTTGCAATTGCTGTTTCATTGCAATTTTTGATATTGCAACAAATATGGCTGTTGTGACTGCAATCACGGTGCCCTTTTTTAAAACCTTGTTACAGAATATATGTGGTTATATTGGATGGCAGTGGAGTTCTTATATGAAGATTAAATTGGTTTTGTCCTGTGGTCACCTGATTCACTGTTTTATTTCATGTTGCAACAGTCTGATTCAGTGTTGTTTGATTCATTGAGAAGGCTTCAGCTGATGGAACTCACAGTGGATCTTCTGAAGGTTTGAATTCAGTCATCCCTTGCTCATTAATTAGGCCTGCCATTTATTTCTCCCACTGTTTGGCTTGCAGTTTTTTTTCACTCCTGCCATTTTGGCTTCAGTATATCTTTTAGTTGTCTGAAAATTTAACTTTTCCAGGCAACTGAAATTGGAAAGGCTGTCAATCCTCTTCGAAAGCATGGATCAAGAGACATTTGTCAACTTGCACGGACTCTTATTGAGTATGAATTAATTTTACGTGGATACTTGTTTTTCATGTGTATATATCCTTGGCATCCTATAAAAGATAAATGAGTATGATTATCTTCTCCTAAATGGATGAAAGAAGAGGCTTGTAACTAGTTTCCTTCCTTGCCAATTAGTAGTTTGCTACTCTTTGTGATATTACTTATGAACTTAAGGCTTTGTTTGGGAGTTAGGAGGGGAAGGAAAGGAAAGAGATTCAAGGAGAAGGGAGGGGAAGGAAAGGGAGGAAAATGAGGGAAGTTCCTTCCTCCTTGTTTGGGAGTTAAAAATATATTAAGAGAGGGAAATAGAGAGTTAATAAGATACTTTTATAATTTTGCCCTTGAATTGTGATTCAATGCTTTATATTTTGGTGTTTTATTAACACTGGTTGGGGTAGGATAATAATTTTATTAACATTGGTTGGGGTAGGATAGTAATTTTATTACTTTTCCTTCTAAAAATCCGCAAATAGGGGGGACAACAATTTTTAAGCTTTAAAGGATTTCAGAGGAGTTTTAAAAATCCTCAAATCCTTTCCCTCAAAAATTAAAACTCCCAAACAAGGAGATCTCTCTACCTAAACCTTTCCTTTCCCTCCCTTCCCCTCCAAAATCTCTCTCCCAAACAAAGCCTAAGTGAAGGTCAAAAGGTTTATTTACTTTTGTTTTTCTAATCCATTCGTCTTACTGTCATGAATACTGATGGTAGTAAATAGCATATTATAGCAGAGTAGTGGAGCATGCTATAGCAGCACTACAATGATATAAGCTTCAAAACCCATTTGTACCCCTAATCGCGATTTCTCCTCCATTTTCTGATGCATGTTTAGCTTCAGAAGCATAATAGAATTTGATAACCTTCTTCCTTGAACATTCCACAAAACGTTACCTTTATTTTTACTTTTGTTCCTTTACACATCATAGGACTATTTTTTTCTAGTGTTTCGTTCTTCTTTCTTTAAACTTCATAATTCACATTATGCTATTTTTTTAATCTAATTTGTTATGTTATTTTTTCTATTAATTTCACCATCATCTTTCATTTTTTGACTTCATTACTATGTTCTTATTGCTCATAGATTGATGGTGATTGTTTAAACTGACTTATTATTTATGATGAATTTCTTTCATTTTGTTTCTTCTGCTTCTTGCAATCCTGCTATAGTGTTTTCAGAGTTGGCTGTTATGCACCTCTAATCGAGATTGATAACCATCTGCTGCTAATTAGACTAATGCATTGAGTCTGTGATCATAGTCCCTAGTTAATGCTTTTATTTAGCCTGAAATTGTACTTGTACAGGTTACTTAGTCAATTATGTTTGATGGGGATCTGGAATTAGGTGCATGACTCATGACTAATTTGAGTTCAATTTGTCATTTTTCATGCTCAAACATCTCATGTTCTTTAAAGTCTTATTACTGTTTTAATTCATGTTAGTGTAGTAGTTTTGCATATGAAAAACAACTTATATATTCTAAACTTGGCTACTATATTGTAGTGGCTGGAAACAAATGGTGGATGAGTGGGTCAAGGATACCACAGCTATTGCAGGTATAAACATTTTATCTGCCTTCATGTGGAAGTGATCCAAAATATCTTCTCTTTTGTTTTCCAATTTTCAAATTAATTCTTGCTTATAGGTTCAGAAGGTACTCCAGATTCAGTAAATCCATCTGTTGTTGATGATGAAGAAGGGCTTCCATCACCTCCTATGGATGAAGGGGCTTTATTTGCAGCTCCAACTGGTTCGATGGAACTCTCACAGGTAATTCAATGCCCTCCTCCGCCCCCCTCCCTCCACCTTTCTCCTATTAATGTTTTGCCGGATTTGATAATTAGAAACTAACTTCCACTTCTCTTGGTCGGATGTCACATATGTTGATGATGCAAAGTTCTTTGATGGCATGGATGATGATGGAAGTGAGTTGGCTTTGCAATTTCTTATGCTTAGTCTAGCTAGCTTTTGCTCTATGGTTCTTTATTTGAATTCCTCACTTCTTACATTGATGATTATGCTTGGGGATTGCTGTTTCAGATCCTCGACACAGTGGGGAATTCATCAAGAACCATGAACATGGAAGAAGACCATCTCTGAACAGTCAAAATACAGCAAAGAGGAAACCTCAGGCATCAAATGAGGCAAACATCATTGCCAAGGACAGTAAGGGTCAGCAAGCAAAGAAAAACGAGGCTGCTGTGAGGCCAAATAAATCAGTAATCACTGATTCTGGCCCTGGCAGAACACCTAAATCAACCATGCAGAAGAAAGGCAACATTGAGCCAAAGATGCAACAAAATATCGTGAAGAGTGCTATCCCAAAAAATCCTCACATTCGTCAGCTAGATGTAAGGACAAATTCTCTTGGGGCGTCAAGTTTGTAGGTTTGAATTTAGTCTAAACTTCATTTCTCGTCTATCAGAAACCCAAGTGTTCAGACGATGCTGCTGTGCAAGTGAAGTTAGAAGCCACTAAGAGAAAACTTCAGGAGCGTTATCAACAAGCTGAAAAGGGTTTGTATTTCCTTTTCCAAAATCAATGTCTATTTTTCTTTTTCATTGTAATTTTAATTTAGATTATACATTTCTTGAGTGTCTTCTTACAATAAAAGTTAACACGACTCCCACCTAATGGGGTCTTGTTAAGGGTAGATGTGTCCATCCTTACCCTTGCATGCAATGAGACTGTTTCTAAGATTTGAACTCGTAACCTGAAAAAGTAAAAAAGGTAACATCCTTACGGTTGTGCTTTGAATCGTCCCACCACTCATGCTAAAGTTGATCACCTAAAATGTTGGATTTGGAAGATTAGTCTTTTGAAAATTTAGAGCTTGATTTGGAAGCAAAAATTCATAACACATGTATCTCAATTCATAACTAAATAGATGAAACTGCTTGATTCTCACCTGCAGCTAAGAGGCAGCGGACAGTACAGGTTATGGAGTTGCATGACCTCCCCAAGCAAGGGATTGGCCACCGAAATCCGCATGTGAAACCCGGAAATCACAAGAGGCAATGGGGTCATGGACGAAGATAGAACTGTTAATTGTGAATTTGGCTGCATTTTCAAGCTTCCAAAATTTGGACAAGAACTCCCTTTGCTAGCCATTATTGAAGCTTCTTCCTCTTTCCATACAAAAGCAACAATTCAGTTTGCCATTCTTACCTGTATAGAGCTGTTCTGATTGAGAGGGAAGTAAACTCTGAGTCACACTTTATTTCCTAATTTAAAAAGTTGAATATATATAGAAATATTGTTGATCCTAAGACTGGATTTGGAAGAGGGTCCTTTAGCACTTAAGTGTTGATGTGGTTCTAAACTGGCTGTCTGTTGAAATGTCCAACGGTTCCATTCTCATGATTGATCAATTTAATTTTGGACAATTTTCTTTTGTCACATAGAACCTCCATTAGGGTCTTAACATTTCATCTCCCTTGTCCCAAACTCAAGAGGTCTCGGGTATATGTAAGGGAGTTGAAGTAAACCGGATAAACCTATTTGAGAATTAGCAATAGCATTTAATTATCATTTCTTTTTAATTAAAGCTTTTCAACCTTTTTGAATGATATGTTTTAATTAGCATTTGAATTTAGCTTAGAAGAATATGCTCCTGGTGTCTGATGTCACAGGACATTGTGGAGTGAATAACGGAGGAAAATGGTGTAACTTTGCCTTTGAAATAATCGTATATTTTTTGTAGTTTTGAATCTGCTACCCAATTTTCTATTGCACTTTTCACCCTCAATTATTTCTTTTGACAAATTTTACCTCCAACAAATTATTCTAACACATTTTATTCTCACTTTTTAAAAATTTTTGAATTTACATTTTGTCATTTGTTTGATAATTGATTGAGGAAAAGTTGTTGTGGTATGCTGACATAAGCGACAAGTAAACATGTCTTTATTTTATTAGTTTGTCTTAATTATACTTTTTATTCTTAACCTTTTACTTTTTAGTAAATTTTATCTCCAACAAATTGTTTTGATATATTTTACTCCTAACATTTCCTTCACCTGCAAGAACCATGGAGGCTGCGAGTGGCATGTCTAAAGCTTCTTCTGCATCATGAATTTCAATTTACATTTTAATCTTTCTCATCAATATAAAAAAAATACCGCTGCGCCTGAAGGAACAGTAATATGATAAATCTGAATTTGTTATAGAGGAAAATTAGACGAGTAAAGAATAGTCAAACTTGAATTAAAATTTTAGAGTGGTAAATGAGTTGAATTAGTTTAGACTTAACTCCTAATTTCAATGAACACAGTTTAACACTTTTTAGTATAAGTTGTCAAGGTAACCTTAATTGTGTAAAGTAGTGAAATGACATTGTATTACAAGATTAATATTTTAAGATGAAGGACTAGAAGTGATAACATAATGATCAACTATTCATGATGGGATTAAAAAAACAGAACTACTCATGATGGAACTTAGAACTCTATTTTTATTTAATTAGCTTGATTTTTATATATAGAAAGAATGAACTAGCACCCAGGTTAAATGAGGAAGATAAGTAAAAAATTAATTGATCTAATATTAGCAAGCGCGACTAGGAGATAAGAATGATGAAAGGGAAAAAAAGTGATCTTTTTTAGCATATGCATAAGTTAGCAATTGTGTGGTACGAACAAGGCAATAGCCTCGGTTAGAGCAAAGCCCAGGATTGCATATCCGAATAACTGTTTTGCCAATGATGGATTTCTTGCCACCGAATGAATTAATGAACTGAATACGTTTCCAATACCTAGAGCAGCTCCCGCTGAAGCAATTGTAGCAGCTCTGGCACCTATTGATTTTGCACCTTCTATGGATTATGAATTTGCTTTGTGGCATGATCCTATTTAGAAGTTATATTGTTTTTATGGACCATCTTTAAGTTGGTTACCATGTTTAGAGGAATTAAAGACAAAAATAGAAGAAAATGGAAATTAGTGCAAAGAAAAAAGACTTATAGCAATGACGTTAGGTTTAGATAACATAAAAGTAAGAAATAAACAAAAAATAGATGGAAAAGAATAACAAAAGGAAAAGATACAACAGACAAGAAATGGAAAGGAATGTGTCACACCCAAAGAGTGATAAGCTAAGTGAGAAATCACTAGAAAGGTAAGGTATGAAAACATTTGATAAAATTTAAAGGGATTCTAATCCAAGAACCAAACAAAGGAGTCAATATTCTACTCACATTCACAAAAACAATGGAGTAAACCTGAAATATTATTCAACTATGAAAATGATAGGAATTATATCCCTATTTATAGAATTTCTATGCAACACACCTCTTCTAATAAGGTTGATGGCTAACACTAATTTTAAAAAAACATAAAGAAAAAGTCCAAACAAGCTTAAGACCCAAATTATAACTTAAGTAAAAATAAACCTATTGTAGAATTAAAACTTGGACTCCTAATTAGCATCAAACCAACCCATTTATTAATATTAAAATCAAGTGATTTGAATCCTACACTCCCATATATGTATCCTGCACCCCCCATTTCTATTTGAAATTACCAAACTACCATTTTATTGTTATGAAACATCTATTTCGCAAGCTATTTTTTATTGTTATGGAACATCTATTCCAGAAACTATTTTTTACTGTTATGTAACACTTATTTTAGAAATTATTTTTTACTGTTATGGAATGCATATTCTAGAAGTTATTTTTTACTGTTATGGAACACCTATTCTAGAAACTATTTTTTACTATTATGGAACGTCTACTTTGAAAGCTATTTTTTTAGTGTTATGGAACACCTATTCCAGAAATTATTTTTTACTATTATGGAATGTCTATTCTGAAAGGAAAAACTATTTTTTATTCTAATTTTTACTGTTATGGAATGCATATTCCGAAAACTATTTTTTATTGTTATGGAACACCTATTCCAGAAGGCAAAGCTATTTTTAACTATTATGGAACATCTATTTTGGAAGCAATTTTTTACTGTTATAGAACATCTATTTTGAAAGCTATTTTTTATTGTTATGGAACATCTATACTGGAAGGCAAAACTATTTTCTACTATTATGGAACGTCTATTCTGAAAGACAAAGCTATTTTTTACTATTAAGGAATGCCTATTATGAAAGCTACTTTATTATGGAACACCTATTCCAGAAGGCAAAGCTATTTTTTACTATTATGGAACACCTATTCCGGGAACTATTTCTTACTATTATGGAACACCTATTTCAAAAGCTATTTTTTTACTATTATGGAACACCTATTCCGGAAGCTATTTTATATTGTTATGAAACACCTATTCCGAAATGGTATAAATGAAAAGGGTAATTTGGGATTTTTAAAAATTTGGAAGGTATAGGATTCAACATGGGAGGTGCAGGATTCAAATCCCTAAAATCAATCCAAGGACACTTAAATAAAGTAAAATGACAATTAGATTGCAAGCCTATGATAATGCATTATTAGGTTGGGCCTTCTTCCACTTGAATCAAGTGCACCATCTTGAGCTCTCTTCTCTCATTTTTGGGCTCGAGCTTGTATCGTGTTTATCACCACTAAATGCTCCTTGGGTCTCTTTACTTTTATCCTCATAAGTATTTTAAGTCCAATAACAAGCTTTTCCTCTTTAGCTCTTTTCTCCCTAGATTCTTTTGGCCTAATTGAGGGATCCTTCATCTTATGTTTTCCTTCTCTTCTCAGAGGCTTTCCTTGATTTCTATCACTTTGTCTTAATTGTTTTACTTAAATTGAATTGTTGAGATGTTGCATTCTATGATTTTGATGTTGAGATGGGATGCTTTGGTAAGCTTGAAAGCTACCGATGGAAAGGCCATAAGCTACCAATGGAAAGGCCATAAGACACTATGAGATTGATATTTCAAAATTGGTATTGGAAATTGATATTGACATTTAGAATGATATTGGTAAGTAAGTAATTTGTTTGACCATTATGCTTGGATCACCGTATTAGGATAGGATGAGATATATATGGAATATGATATATGGATGGTAATATTGGATTAGCCAGAAATCTACAAGAGGGAGTTGAATAGATTCTATTCAAGACTTTTACCTAATCATTTTTTAGATTCAATTAAAATCAAACCCCTTACGAAATCAAAGTTTTCTCAAAAGTCTTGTTGTAAAATATTAACAACACAACAAACCAATGAATTCAAAAACCTTAGAAAACATAGTTTTATGGCCCACACATATCAATTTTGATATCAAGATTGATTCATAAAACCAAGGGTTAGAGAAAGAGAGAATCACACATAGAATTTATACTAGTTCAGTCCTCAAGAAGACATACATCCAGTTGATCTAAGATCCGTTAGAACATTCCACTATTAGAGAACCAAAGTACAAACACTATGCATAAGCAATTCTCTAACAATCTACTTTTCCTTTGAACCCTACAAGAGAAATTCCAAGAGTTGAAACCCTATCAACTCAAAACTCCTTGGTAACCCTAATCAAGATTAAAACCTACAAAGAAATCAGAATTGGATTGAATACACCTTTAATGTCCAAAGCACAACTTCTTCAAGCTTTATCAATGATCAACCTACGATGGAGATGCCAAGATCCTTGTTATGTTAATCATCATCATCACTCTTGGAAAACCATCATGATAGTTTCCTATCAATGAGTCACAAAATTGGAAAGCATTTTGGAAGCTTGGAAACTCATTACAAAGAGAGCTATTTATAAAGAATATGTTATATAATCGATTATGACCATTTTGTAATCAATTAAGTTGCTAAAAATAGACATGAGTTTCCATCTAAGATCAATGTAATTGATTACCAATACCTTGACCGATTAACTAGATCTTACTGAGTCATCTAAGTTAGGATCATTGTAATAGATTACCATAATCTCATAATTGATTACCATAATTTCATAATCGATTACCAAATCTCAAAATCAATTATAAAGAGTTTACAAAGACTCTTTCTAATATAAGAAGCAATGTATTTGATTAATTTGACAATTTGATAACGACTGTTGAATCGCTACAAAACAAATAAAACTAGGATAATTCTGTAGTACATGGATAACCTAGGTCAACTCCGAGATACGATCAATTTGATTCCAACTTCAATTCACTGATAAACAACAGGGGGGCTTTCATCAAACCAGATTGAAATATCATCCAAACAATCTGTGATTATAATTTGAAATTAAAAAATGAATCCATAGCCTAATCCGTTTTCAATCCTAAACACATTCATAATCATGAAAATTGAAGAGAGGATTGAAGAAATTAAAATACCAAACCAAAACTCAAGTTCTCCTTGCTTGGACAGAATCCTTGGATTGATTGATTATTTAGCCTTCCATGATCATCATTAGTGGAAGAGTGACAAAATTTGTGTAAGAAAATAGAAGAATAGAGTTGAAAGGAAGAATAAAATGAAGACCAATGAAGAACAGTTGAGAGAAAAGAGATTGATCTTCAAAACTTACACAAGAAGCTATAAATTGTTTGTACAAAATGAAGTAATTAACTAACTAACTACATTAATATATAGTGACTGAATCAGAAGGAAAGGATGGGCTCTAATTAGGCTCATCTAATCTAACTAATTATGCTAATTACACCAATCAAAGTCCAAACTCGCAGCCCAAAGCTCAAAGGCAGAGGTTCTGACTTCAAAGCCTAAAATGACCCTCAAACCAGTAGAATTGGCCCAAGCTTATATCTAACAAAATTGTAGCTCTTTTCCTTAGCTTTTCGGGGACGACTCATATTCTCCATTTGGAGTTTTGTAGAATCTTATAGGTCCTACACAAGAAAGATAGGTCTAGTAAGTACAAAATCTGAAAATATGCAACAATTATCAATTAAGTCCAATTATTTTCCTAAGACCAAAAATGAGTTAAAGTAAGAAAATAAAAGTCTATGAGAAGTCAAATAAGGTAAGAAGAATATAAAAATAGTAAAATAAAAATGCTCAATCACAAATCTAACTTAGAAGGAGAAGTAAACCTCTCTAAAACAATCTTGACTCGTGTAATTGATTACATACATGTTGTAATTGATTACCAAGTTCATAAATTGTTCAATGAATTTCTAATCTTTCAAAGATAAATATTCCAAGGATAAAGGTGATGAAACTAAGCAAGAATGAAATAAACTAAACACTCATGCCTAACTAAACAATCAATACAATGCCACACCTGTTAAATGTGTTTTGGCATGCAAAATTATGAAAATCAAAACTAAACTAAAATAGATAGAGACTTCAATCAATAGGTAAGCTTGAGAGCTACCAAAAGAAGTAGCCATAGGAGCCAATGAGAAATGATTAAAATTGAGAATGACATTGTTAATGTTATTGATTGGTATGTTGTGTCTCTAGTTGTTTGTTTCCATTCCCATGGGGAGGTATGATGGATAGTGTCAAACAAAGGAGACTCTATCGGACCTTCGTTAAGTGTCATACCTAAGTTAGAAAGTGATACAAACATGAAAAGGGGTGAATCACCTTGAAGATTCCAGACTTAGAAATTGATTTAGTTTTCTTTTAGAGAAGGAAATTGATGCCACACTCAAGAAATAGATGAGAAGGTGAGTGATAAGTCATAGATTTGATAGCCACAAGTTGCCTTGATAAGATCATATTCATTTCTTTGCCTAAGAACTAAGGGAAGATCTCAAAAAAGGGAGAAAAATGAAACTTTCATTTAGATTCATGCTTGCTTCAAAGCTACAATGTTTCCCTTATTTATAGCCTAGGATCTCATCTAAACATCCCACTAGGAATTAATTCAAACTAAGAATTAAATTCCCACTATAAATAAAACCCCGCCGACCACTATAATGGCATAGAAAGGCTAAAAAAACTAAAAACTGACCCAAAACATATAAAGAGTCATCTAAACTTAATACATGAAAATAAATACAAAAATTCATGGAAAATTAGAAAATGGGACTTAACTAGACCTTTAGCCCAAAACCTCTATAATCCATTCAAATAAACTCTAACCCACAGTTACATCTTGAGTATAAACTCCTGGGTGCCTTGTGCTCTTCAAATAGTTGTATTTAAGTTTGCTAAATTTATCTTCAAGTTGTAGAAATGACACACTTATTGGTTTAGGCACTTGCATGATTAAGCTTTGAAAAATCTTGTTGATTCTTTTCGGTCTTGCTTTAGTCACTAGGTCTTTCATCCATTGCAAAAGATATTGAAGTAATTGAACATTTGTTGCATCATATCAGAAAGCATACACATATGCTTTGAGTACAGTGAGATTTCATAGTTTTTTAATTGTGTGATCAATTATTTGATTTAAAAATACAAGAGGAATTAAATTTAAATCATGTTATTAAATGAACTAATAAATAAAATAGAGTGTTTTGTTCATGTGTAGTTGGGTGTTTAGTGGGTTTCATGATTGTTTTAGTCTTAGTTATGTTGAAGGGGTGTGGTTAGAGGAAGGAAGGGGACAAGTAGAAAACTTAAATCACCTCCCAAGCTTATATATACATCTTGGGAAATCCTTTTCTTTTCTCATTCCTTCATTCCCTTCCTACTAGGGCTGCTAAAAAAATAGTTTTTTATATAAAAAATAACCATAATTAACAATAACCAGTTATATAGTAACCAATTATATAAAAGTAATTATAAAAATATAACTAATTTTATAGAAATAGTTATTTCAAATAACTTATTTTTATTAGCCAGTTATATAACTAGCTTTAGATATAACTTGTTATATTCATAAACAATATATAATTGACTTTTGAAAACAATAACTAATCATACCAAACTATAACTTGTTATAAAAAACTAATTATGGTTATAGTTATATATTTGTTATGATTATGGTTATTTAAATAACCAAACCAAGAGCACCCTTACTTCCTACTCTCTATGTCTCTTTCCCTCCTCAGACCTAGAACCATTGAAATTCACTCAAGGAAGAACCATTTTCCTTCATTATATTGGTAAGCTCTTTCTTCTTCCTCATTTGTCCTCTAAGTTCATGTTCTTTCCCTTTCTTAAAAGCCATTAAATGGGTTTGATGTGGAATCTTAAAAAAATGGATTAAAATTTGATTAGAGCTCACTTTGGTGTTGATATAGGTCTTTGCTACTTGAATCTATAGCAAGATTTGAGGAATTAACTCCTTAGGAGCTCAAAGATCCTTCCTTAGGTGTCTCCATTAAGAAATCTTAAGTTGTTGGGTAAGGGAAGTTAACACTTTGATTGATTCCATGAGTTGTATATTTTGAATGTAAAATACCTCTTTTCCATCCACTTTCCCTTGTTCACTGCATGATTTTGCTTTATTGTGGATTGTTTTGGGAGTTGAAGCTTAAACCCCAACATTTGGGAATTTGAAATTTTCAATAAATTTATATGATTAATGAGTTGCTTGATGTTGGTTGGGTACATAAAGGTAATAGATATCATCTATTGGTTAGAATCAAACAAGGAACAAAGACATTGAAATAATACAAGGACTTGGTGGACCAATGACAATGGCACATGCTAAGAAAACAAAGGAAGCCTTGAACCAAATGGGGGCAACATTCATTGAACCAGATTCACAACTACAAGGAATAAAGTCCAAGTTGGTCAACTACATAAAGCAACTTGAGGAACGAAGATGTCTAGTTTTGTTTTATTTTATTAAATAAAGTATGTTTAGAATATGGTTGTTGGTGTATTTTTATGTTTGTTGAGTGACTTAAATGATAATTAAGACCCTTAATTGAGATAATTATCATGAATAAATAATAGGAGTTAGACTTTTGGTATCCTATGGCCAGCTATATGTATCTCTTGTTTTGTAAATGAAAGGCACATCAGATTACAATTCTTACATTGTGAATGACACTAGTTCTCTTAGGTTCTTTTGATAAACCTTGAACTTATCAAGGGTGCCCATCCTTGTGGTGATCATGGGCTAATCAATCCTTGGATTATGGCGCCTTCCAATTCTAGTTCACTTATTTTCTTTTCCAAAATTTCATTGAATCAAACCCTAACCCTCAAATTCCCAATTTTCATCTCAATTAATGTTAGTTGTATCTCTCGAAATACTTGACATTTTTTGGTCTTTCCTGAGTCTATCGTGTATTTCAGAAAGTTTTATTTTTCCTCGTTTTTGAAATACTCAATTTTGAGAAGTAAAACGTAAGATACTATCGTTTGTTAACAATATGTGTTGAAGGCTGAACATTGGGCTTAAATTCCATTCCTAGATGATCCAGTCATGCCCTTCCAATAGAGGTTCTTATCATCTATGGTCTATTTAATTGCTTGGGTTTCCATTGATGGTACCAGAAGTGGGAATTTGTGAAGAAAATGTTTTAGAAATTGCCAATTGGCTTAAGCCAAAAATTTAAAGCTTAAGTGAATTTGGGATCATATGTGAGATCTAGTATTCTGGACAAAATTGGCTTCAATCAAGATATTTAGCCTTAAGCAAATTTTGAGCAGAATGAGTAGTGGGCAAAGTTAAATTAAGCCAAAAAAATTGGACTTAAGCCAATTTTGATCAAAATGTAAGGCTAAATTTTGACACATTTGACTTAAGCTAAATTTTTCTGGCTTAATCCAAGTTTAGGAAAAACGTTTTATTTTATCTCAAATGCTTTCTTGAGAGTTCCCAAATCAATTCCGAGTATATACATAATTGTTTTATGAGTTATATAGAAGAAGTAAAGTTGGTTTTCTATTAGTATTATGAAAGTCATATTTGTATGTGGATTTTGTTGAGGCAATTGTAAGAATTCTAGGTGTGGAATGTCATACTTTGCTTAGTGAACTAGAGATGGGTTCCTAAGTGGGATGAGCATATGAATAGTGAATTAATGACATGATGAACTTTATGTAATTGGTTGAGCATGTTAGTTCATACATGGCATGACATATGGGTAGACACGTAAGTTGGGGTTGCTTGATGCACTCTCAACCTAGTGTTGGGGATTTTTGTGGCGGCTAACGAAAATGAGCCTATAGAATTGATAAGTAACTACATCCCTATAGATGTAAGGTTTAGCAAATCTTACAAAGGTAAACCAATACCCACACTTTTCACTTTTCGATACAACACACCTTCTCCAGAAGATCAATTGTAAGCCATCCTTGAATGGTCAGAGTGTGCAAAGTTTCCATGGAGTCAAGTGCGCATGACATGACATGGTGTATCTGCATATGAAATGGAAGTATAAAGTGAGAATGTTTGATTGATTTAAATTCTCTTTTAAACTAATGGCTTAAATATGTTTGAGATTTTTAATACATACCTGATTTTTGTTTTGAGTCCCTGATAAATTATTCCGTTGTTTATAGTCCCTGATATATTAAAAGTTTTGTTATAGGTCCATGTTGTCAGTTAAGTGATGATGTGACACCATCTCAATGACTCTTCCAATGTATATCAACCGTTGGGATGGTGTCACCTTATTACTTAACTAACAACAGGGATAGCTTTTAATATATTTGGGACTCAAAACAATGAAAAAGTTATCAGGGACTCAAACAAAAATCAAATATATATCAAGGACCTAAAAGCTATTTAAGCCTAAATAATTCTACCCTTCTTTTACACCTTTATATAACTGTTTCTTTTATAAATAAGCTTACCTTTGAATGTTGTTTATGTGTGACTGTTGTTGAGTTTGGTTGCGTCCAAGTCACATTTGATTATACCAAACAATTATATCCCTAAGGTTTTGATGTTAACCAAGTATAAATTTTATGTACTAATCTTTCATGCTTAAGTTACACATTATTTTATCTCTATGAGATACAAGTAAAAAAGCATGAACATAAGGGTTCTGGACGATAGACAAAGTACTAGTCGTTGGACTATATTGTTTTTGCGTCTAACCCTGAGAAGACAAGTGCTTTCACACTTGCCTTGCAATGCAAAATCAATGGAACAATTACTTAATCCTCAAGAACTAAAAACAATCACAAGAAAGTAACATCCACACACTCAGTAAGGAACTCATGCTTTAGCGCACAAAAGGGAAGAATTTAAAATTGTTGGATTCAGGGGGAGCTACTTAAAGAATGTAAAGGAATTGTGATTCAAACATAGGTTTTGAGCTTTCAACATGCAATGGATGCCTTGAAGATTAATTAGTGTGAAATGTGTAAGAGAAAAAGAATTTTGATGATCCAAGTGCATTGCATTCATATTAATCCATAATTAAATTAATTGGGTTCATAAAAATCACAAGGCTTTTGTTATTTGATTAAGTTTTTGATTTGATTCAAAGGTTTTTGGAAAAATACCATTCCTGCTGGTTTAATCGATTACTAACTTCACTTAATCGATTATTTTGTTCTTAGTCTATTTTGGAAAAGCTTTCAAGAACAATGTAATTGATTACCTATCGGAATAATTGATTATTTGACCTTTGTTTTTATATAAACTGCCTTGTTGAGCACTTTAATCGATTATTAATGGGTAGTAATCGATTACATAGCTATATATGATTTTAAGTAGTGCTGGAATAATCGATTACCAAGGTATTGTAATCAATTACACAGGCTTAATTGGAAAAATTGTCTTCCTGCTTTAATCGATTACCACATTTCGTAATCAATTACACTGTATGTTAATGCTTACAAGTCTTCCTGGTTTAATCGATTACCACATATCGTAATCGATTACATAGTTCATTCAGTTTTTAAAGACTCCTACGTTAATCGATTACCAAAGTTTGCAATCGATTACATAGTGCATTTTGATATTTTGGAATTTCCTGTCTTAATCGATTACAGGACGGAATAATCGATTATTTTGTTCGTTGCTTATGCCCAGAAACTATGTTGAACATTTTAATCGATTACATGAGCGTTTTAATCGATTATTAGGCGCGTTTAATCGATTACAGACAATTACAAAAGTTTGTTATAAATAAGACTGAGCCTCAGCTGCTTTTCTAACTTTGTCGAACATTACCCATACGAATTTTCTGAGCTTAAATAGTCTTGTGAGCATTCTAAAGTGTTTTCTAAGGGTTTAATCATTCTTGCTCCATTGTGCTTTGATCATAAGTGTTTGACTCATTCTTGGAGCTTGAAACCATTTCAAGATTAAGGAAAGCTGTGCTAATTGATATGTAATCATTCAACATGATCTAGGTAACTTCATTTTGCATTGCATCATTGGATCATCAGGTTGTTTTTCTCCTTAATCTGATTGTAATTTTCGTTTTGTATTTTTTTTGTGATTTGGCTATTGTAATTGGGTTCTTGCTTGAAACTAGAGAAAGGGTTATCTAGGTGTTAGAACTGAGTAGTGCTCTCAGGTTATTGTCTCTTAGAATCTAATAGGGTTTTAGATTTATGTTCTTTATCTAGGGTTGATAAAGGGAGACATTGTAATTGATTGTAAGAACTGAAAATTATAATAGTGAAACTCTAACCTAGTGTTGGTTGGAAGAAAACTAGATGTAGCTTCTAGTGTTGAAGTGAACTAGTACTAATCTGTTTGTGTTTTGATTCTCTTTCCCTTATCTCATTATATTCATTGTATTCTTGATTAAATTGCTTGACCAACAAAGTCAGTTTTGATTCATTGAATTCCTTGGGGCTGAGCTACTTGATTGAATAAAGTTTCTTGGTTTTGAAAAGTGATAAAGATCCTAGGAATTTTGATTTTGATCAAAGAAATTTTTAATTTACCATGGTTTAACCAATTCACCCCCCTCTTGGTTAAGTGTGAGATATTCATGTTCTTTACAAAAATGTCTTGTCTTGATATTCTTAATTCCTTTTGTCTTATGTTGTTAATATTTCTTTCAGTCTGTATGTTGAAATTCAGCTCTGAGTTCTAGGCAACACTAACAAACTGTACTTCTATGACGATATGCTGCATAAAGCATTTGTGGTCCCCATTTTCTCTTTCTACACAATAGTTACCTCGTGTCAAGTGCCAAAGCTATTAGACAACTGCTAGCTGAAATCTATTAACAGATCAAAGCTCTGAAGTCTATATAAAGTCTGAACATATTCGTATTAAAGTTGTCGAAAAATAAGAGATTATTCTGAGACAAAACAAACAAGTGTTGTAACGTAGTTAGTCCACTGAACGAAGGAAACTTGAGCTAATTGAGTGAATCTTAGCATTGCTAAGTTAATGAGTTTCATAGTATTCAAGCTTTTTGTATAAACACTCATTGAGGGATTATAATACTTTTTCTGTCAAACATATTCTGTTTGTGAAAGCCAGGAGTGGCTTAGTGTCAAAGAATACTTGGGTCTTAATCTCAAGGGGAGATTAAGTGTAGTGCTAGGAGTGGCCTAGAGAGTACTCATTGTAGCCAGAAGTGACATATAAAATACTTGGTTGTAACCAAAGATTTGATTAGTGGAACCCTTCAAGGTTTGAAAGAGAACTAGACGTAGCCTAAGAGTTAGTCTGAACTAGTATAAAACCTTTGTGTTTTCATTACTACTTCAATATAACCTGTTCTTTTCTTTAATTCACTTCAACACTATCATATCCAAGTTTTGCGAACTGGTTTTCCAAGCACAAATTTATTTCGAACCCTTTGGACAAAACCCTTTGTCCATTAATATTTGCTTTAAGAAAAGTCTTTTATAGTTTTTGAAAGACCAAGTTTTGTCCATCACACTATTCAACCCCCTTCTAGTGTTTTTCAGGTATTTCAAATGCAATGACCATGTGATGACATAGGAGCTTATAGTGTTGATGTTGCAGGAGGTCATGCATGTTGTCCCTTGAAGATCTAAACCTTGGTGGTGGACTTGAAGTCTGGATCCTTTTTTTCTTATTTTCCTTATGTTAATAAGGATCAACTTATCATTTTATGAACATATTTAGTTTGCTGTAAATATCTCTCATAAAGGGAATCCTTTTTAGAACTTGAATTTACTACTATAGGAATGTTTTTAAATTCATTCAACACACTATTCTTAGGTTTTGAGATGCACTACTTTTATGCTTTAGGATGAACAATGCTTGGTGAATGTAAATGGCTTAGATAAAGGATCATTTTGAATATATTTAAAAAAATTGAAAGATCATTTTTAACCTTTTAAATAAGATAAGATACCAAAGAAAACTTTTTAAAAGATGAAATGATAATTTTGAACAAAATAAATAAGATAAAGGATCAATGTGAAATTTTAAAAAATAAAGGACAAAATTAAACAAAAAAAATAAGACAAAGGAACAAAATGGTCATTTAGCTAATGTAAATATACATGTGAGTGGTGAGGGAAAAAAATAGGTGCTTTTATGTATATTAAATATATTAACAATCATAGTTAAATTTGTAACGAAGATAGGTGATATGTGTCTACCCAAGTCCAAATATTTCAAAGAACCTTTGCAATGGACGAAAGGCTCATTTATAAGAGCAGGATCTAAAAGAAGCAAAAAGGGTTTTCAAAGCTTAATCATGGAGCTGAAAACTATAGAAGGTTTAATTAAATTAGAGCCAAATCCAAGAATTGTTTCATTTCCATGATCGGAAGATAAATTAAGGAAACTTAAAGATAATAATTTGAAGAGCAATATGAGTCCAATAATTTATACTCAATATGCAGATGTGGTCTGGAATTTGTTAGGATGAATTACTTATCTAATTTGGACTAAAGATGGAGCTATAGAAGGAGTTTTGGGTCAAAGTCATTCAAATTAAGGAGCTTGGGCTATCAATTATACATGGACTGGTTGTATTTATGCTCAATTATCTTAATTTGGCTAAAAGAGTGCTTTTATGGCCAACAGATGTGTTTGGACAAATTTGAGAGTTTTTGATAAGAGTTTTTTCAACTTTGGGATAATAATTTTAATTAGTTGTTACATATTAAACAAGTTGATTAGTGTGAGTTATTGAGTCTTTTCATTTGCCTAGTTAATGTTGTTGAATTGAGGGGGAGCAACTTGAAGAATCAAGAAATGATCAAGAGTTGGAAGTTTTGGCTTTCAACATGACTCAAGAATGAGGACTGAAGCTTGTGATTAAAATGTAAAAGGAAAAGAAAGCATTATGATGATCCAAGTATTGATTGCATATCATTCATTCATCATACAAGCATTGCATCATTTAGATCTTAAGTGATTAATTTGATATTGAAGAAAAAGCTAAGTATTTTG
>PYAF01005688.1:725737-740040 GCA_007407185.1 Glycine tomentella
GATTATTAGTTTTAAAAAATCTGAAATTTTTGTTTCCTATTTCAAAATAGAGATATTTGATTCTTTTATTTTATTTAGAAAACTCATAATTTTGATCTCATATTTTTTCAAAAATAAAAATTTTGGTTCAATCTTCAATTTTATCTATATTTTATTTCTAACATGATAATTAATTAAATATTTTTTATGATGCCTTAAATGAATATATTAGATTTATGATAGATAAAAATAAAAAAAATAAAATATAGGTAAAATTAAAAATTTGATTAAAACTGAAAATTTTATAAGATAGGAGGACAAATTTCTTTATTTTGAAATAGGGAACTGAAATTATAGATATGTTAAAATAAAAAGATCAAATATTTTTATTTTAAAATAAGAGATGAAAATTACGAATTAAGCAAAATAAAAAAAATTAAAATTACGTTTAAAAAATCCCATTTAAATAGGATACTAAAATGAGAAAAAAAAGACCCAAATTGCATATCAGGCCTTGAAGGGAGACTAGAATTGTAATTTAGCTTTACATTAAACACAGTCGTATCGTATGAAGTTTGGACGGGATGGTCCTTGCCGCCTTTATCCACTTTCATTTTCATTTGAAATTGGGGAGTGCAGAAATCAGAAAACCAAATCGCTTCCGCTTTTCTCTTTCTCTCTCTATCTCTTCTATGGCTCCCCACTTCGTCTTCCCTCGCACACTGGAAGACCTGGAACACGAAGGACATGAAGACGACGACAGGCTCTACGTCCAGAACCCTGTCAACATCGCTTCCCTTGTCTCCTCTCAACTCGAAGAGTTCGTCAAAGGTAAAACAATCTCACTCTTCTCAATCAAAAAATGTATCTCAAATTGAAACCAACATTTTCGTTTGTGAACAAACAAACAGGTGTGTCGTTTGATCTCTCGGACAAGGAAATCCTGTGCGTTGAGGAGCAGGACGTGTTCGACCGCGTGTACTCCTTGGTTCGCGGCTTCGCCCTTCTCTCCCCCTCCTCCAAATTAAACCTCCTCGAAACTCTCCGTTCCAACCTCGCCGTCCTTCTCCCCAACTTCGATTCCCTCTCCAGGACCTCCCATGACCACCACGTTCCCCTCGCCTCTCACCGCAATGCTTTCAAAATATACACCTTCTTCCTCCTCAACATTTTTCTTCTCTGCAACAACAACAACAACAACGCCTCCAAGGTTCCTTCCTTCTCTACAATACATACTCCAATTGTTATTCCTTCAATTCAAAGAAATTCCTGATAGTTTCGGCTTTCAGGTGGTGGCTCCAAGTGCTAGGAAGAAACAAGCTGTCAATTCATGGAATTGGGAGGCACAGAGAGCTCGGATCCTCAATCTCATTGCCAACTCTTTGGAGATAAACCTTGAACTGCTTTTTGGCTCGCCGGAACTGGACGAAAGCTACTTGTCTTTCATTACAAAGTGAGTGCTTTGTGTATTTTTAGAACAAGTATTCAATCTGACTTTATTCTTAGAAGAACTTTCTGAGTTGGTCCTCAATTATTGCAGAAATGCATTCTCTATGTTTGAGGATGCAACGCTCTTAAAAGATTCCGATGTGAAAGATGCCCTGTGCCGTATTATTGGAGCCTGCTCTACCAAGTACCATTATACCGCACAGTCGTGTGCATCCATCACGCACCTTATTCACAAGTATGATTTTGTGGTCACACACATGGCGGATGCAGTTGCTGGTGCTGAGAAGAAGTATGCAGATGGAAGCCTTGCCATGTCACTTGTTAGGGAGATTGGAAGAACTAATCCTAAAGATTACGTGAAAGACACAGTTGGGGCTGAAAATGTGGGTCGCTTCCTGGTTGAGCTTGCTGACCGCATACCAAAATTGATTTCGACTAACATTGGCATTCTTGTCCCTCACTTTGGTGGTGAGTCCTATAAGATTCGAAATGCTCTTGTTGCAGTGCTGGGGAAGTTAATAGCCAAGGCATTTAAAGATGTTGATGGTGGTGAAGTGAGTTCCAAGTCCATTCGTTTGCGTACCAAGCAAGCTATGCTGGAAATCTTGCTTGAGCGTTGTAGAGATGTTTCTGCCTACACCAGAAGTCGAGTTCTTCAGGTGTGGGCAGAGTTATCTGAGGAGCACTCTATTTCAATTGGCCTGTGGAATGAGGTTGCAGAAGTTGCTGCTGGAAGGTTGGAGGACAAGAGTGCAATTGTCAGAAAATCTGCTTTGAATCTGTTGATCATGATGCTGCAGCACAACCCTTTTGGTCCACAGCTTCGAATTACTTCATTCGAAGCAACCTTAGATCAGTACAAAAAGAAGTTGAAAGAGCTTGAGCCTTCAGAAGGAGCAGAACCCTCCTCTGATACTGATATTTACAATGGTGATGGAGAAGTGGATGATTTAAATTGTGAAACTGTTGTGAAGGGGCAGCAGCTAGACAGTTTAACTGATAGTTGCCTGTCCCAATCAGAAGAAGCGATCCCTCTGCAGAACAGTAGTGTGCCAGATGTTGGGAATTTGGAGCAGACTAGGGCATTGGTTGCATCTCTTGAGGCTGGATTGCGGTTCTCTAAATGCATTGGAGCCACAATGCCAACACTTGTCCAATTGATGGCTTCATCTTCTGCTACTGATGTAGAGAACACAATTCTCTTATTGATGAGATGCAAACAGTTTCAGATTGATGGCTCCAAGGAATGTCTTCGAAAGATGTTACCATTGGTAAGCCATTGTTCTTTTTATAGTGAAATGTTATGTTGCAATCACAGTCGCATTGTGGTTATCTAAATAGGGGGAAATGATAGGCAAATGTGAT
Source organism: Glycine tomentella (assembly GCA_007407185.1). Taxonomy (NCBI): domain Eukaryota; kingdom Viridiplantae; phylum Streptophyta; class Magnoliopsida; order Fabales; family Fabaceae; genus Glycine; species Glycine tomentella. The sequence continues at coordinate 728,531 of PYAF01005688.1, forward strand.
TGCAACTGTGGTTGCAGATTGGAGTTTAAAACCTTGCTGTGAAACAAGGATATTCAAGGTTTATTTGATTGTTTTTTAATGTGTTAGAGGCTATGCACTCTTTGTATGTACGAAAACCTTGATTTTTCTAAAATTAATTCTTTCTTTCTGTGTCATCTACTCTCATTTGTAGGTATTTTCTCAGGATAAATCCATCTATGAAGCAGTGGAGAGCGCTTTCCATACAATATATATCAGGAAAAGTCCAATTGAAACTGCCAATAATCTTTTGAGTCTTGCCACTGATTCCAATATAGGAGATCTAGCAGCTCTTGAGTTTATAGTTGGTGCCCTGGTCTCTAAGGGTGAAATATCTTCCAGCACGGTATTTTCATGTACCACCTTGAGTAGTATGTGTGCTGCATGAATTATTTGAATGCCTCTAGATAGGACTTCAGAATGATGCATTATTCCCTAGAAATAGAAAACTTGACCAAGAAATGTACCAAGTTTGACTCTTTCTAAATGTTTAATGGAACGAGGGCTTTATGTTTTCTTTTTCAGTTTATATATCCGTGTTCACAAATTTAAATATGATTTGGGATGAGAATGAGATTGGCCTAATTTTCATGTTTACATATCGTTTGATGATAAACACTGCTCTTAAACAATAAATAAATTAATAAATATGTAAAATAAAATAATAAATAAATATAAATATATAAATATGTTTTACAGTGGTAAGTAGGGTTCTGATTGTTGAGGCTGACTTGAGTTATGATCTCTTGAATCAGTATTGTAGTTTCCTTTTATTTCTCGCATCGAAAGAAATTCTTCTTGCCAGTGTTTCTAATTTGGTTCTCACTATTGATTTGATCTTCTCATCTCATCATTGCTACTGCAGATATCAGCATTATGGGATTTCTTTTGCTTTAATGTTGGTGGAACCACTGCAGAGCAAAGCCGTGGTGCTTTATCAGTCCTTTGCATGGTTGCAAAGACGTCCTCTGGTGTGCTTGGCTCACATTTTCAGGACATCATTGATATTGGGTTTGGTCGTTGGTCCAAAGTTGATCCTTTGCTTGCTAGGACAGCTTGTCTTGCTATCCAGAGACTGTCCGAAGATGACAAGAAAAAACTGCTGGCTAGTAGTAGTGTTCGGATATTTGGTATTCTAGAAAGTTTAATCACTGGTTTTTGGCTTCCTGCAAATATTTGGTTTGCTGCTGCTGACAAAGCCATAGCTGCAATCTATGCCATTCACCCTACCCCAGAAACCATAGCAGCTGATATGATAAAGAAATCTCTCAGTTCTGTCTGTAATGATGGCGGTGTTAATGTGCAGAGTGACATTGACACAAGTAGTGGCAGTATGCCTCTCACAGTTCAAGTAGCAAAGCTTAGCAGGTGTTTATTTATCACAAGTCATGTTGCCATGAATCAACTGGTATATATTGAATCCTGTGCCCGTAAAATTCAGAAGCAGAAACTTACAAAAGAGAAAAAGGACAATGAGAATCAGAACGTAGACAGCAATGGCGCTGTATCAACTGGTACACAGAAGGTGAAATCAATGTTTCTTTCTTACGGTCATGTCATCCTGATGGCTTCAACTAGCAGTTGCAATACATCTTGATCTTTTGATGTCAAAATTTATTAAGTTTAGCTTGTTAATCTGTTGCAGGATAATGATATAAATGCAGAGTTAGGATTTGCTGCCTCTGAGGATGCAGCGCTTGATGCTTTGTTTGAAAAGGCAGAAAAAGAAATAGTATCTGGTGGTTCAAATGAAAAGAATTTGATTGGTGTCTGTGCAACCTTTTTGTCAAAGCTTTGTAAAAATTTAGGACTAATGCAGAAGGTGATTTCTTTAATTTCCTTCATGAAACTTAGCTGTCTTGCATTTTTCTATTCATTATTTGGTAGCTTTTTTGTACTCTACTAAGTTAATGGCCTTGAAGCCAGCAGTTATTATCGAAATGTGAAAAAAAATTATAAGGTTAACTTGGTGGTTGAAGGAAGAAGAGGGGGGTTGGGGGGGGGGGGGGGGGGGGGGGGGGGGGGGGGGGGGGGGGGGGGGGGAGAGGTTGCGGATTCGAATCCCTCCCACTAACAAAAATTAACAAAACCAATAATTAACATTTGTCAAAATAGAATATGATTTCAAAAGTTAATTAATATCAAGTTTTGAATAAAATTTTAAACATTATAAAACAGATTTGTTGCTGATGTAACTTCTTCCATTTATCCAGTATCCAGAATTACAGGCATCTGCAATGCTTGCTTTGTGTCGATTGATGATTATCGATGCAGATTTTTGGTGAGTTCCTTGTTAAATCTTTGCTTCCTACCCCTTATTTTTGCTGATACTTATTTATGCCTTGTTATGGAGTGAAAATAAACTGAATTGTTTTCAGTGATGCAAATCTCCAACTCCTTTTCACGGTAGTGGAAGGTGCACATTCTGAAATTGTTCGTTCTAATTGCACAATTGCGTTGGGAGATTTAGCAGTACGGTTTCCCAATCTCTTAGAACCCTGGACAGAAAACATGTATGCCCGCCTAAAAGATCCCTGTGCATCTGTTAGGAAGAATGCTGTGTTGGTGCTTTCACATCTCATACTAAATGACATGATGAAGGTAGGGGTTACTTAAGTTATTTCTTTTTTCAATTTGTGCAGTGATTTAGACACTGATGCTATCATTTCTTAATCAGGTAAAAGGATACATTAATGAAATGGCTGTAAGATTAGAAGACGAAGATGAGAGAATTTCAAATCTAGCTAAGCTATTTTTTCTTGAACTTTCCAAGAAAGGTTTTTACTTGTATTATGATTTTCTCTATTGTAGATAAGTATCTGCTATTATTCTCGATATTGCATTTTTAAAGGCAGAAAGTTGTCTGATATAGTTTTGTGGATTACAACAGGAAACAATCCAATATATAACTTACTTCCGGATATACTAAGCAAATTATCCCAGCAAAACCTGAGCAAAGATTCTTTCTGCAACATCATGCAATTTTTAATTGCTTCCATCAAGAAGGTATTGATTATCTGACAATGCTGAAATTGTTCTATATTTATTCTGATTGCCGCCATCACATTAGTTTCATTAAGTACTCCAGGATAGACAAATGGAAGCTCTCGTGGAAAAGCTATGTCATCGGTTTAGTGGTGTTACAGGTATATCTTCTTTATCCTTTAATTTTTTATAAATACTAATTAAAGCCAGTTCAGCCAAATTAATAACAGTTTCACAAGTTTAGGCCTAAAATTGTCTAAACTAGTGTTATATATAGCATCTTTGAGGGTATATTATTTGAATAAATAGACATTTTTTCACATCAAGAATCACTTCCTTAGGTCTGCTTGAAATTCTGATCACCCAGAAGTTTGTCAGTGGTCGTACACAATTAACTGTGACTGCATGTTTGCTTTTATGTTCTGTACGTGCGTTAATAATAAAAGTCATATGCAAATGAACCAAATATGCAGAAGCAGCAAATGAGATATCAAACACTCACTAAGATTGTGCATATATTATAAAGATTAAGAAGATTCGGACTATTCTGGTAAAATGTTTTCCAATTTAGAGTATATAGAATATGCTAAACAACCGTTCCTGGTTTCACATTCGATCAGCCAATGAGTTAAACATGAGTTATATTCTTGTAATTGTGATGGGCTTTGAAATCAATTACAAAACCAAGAGAAGTTTGTAGTTTACTGCTAATAATGATCATGACTTTATTTCTCTGCAGATGTTAGACAATGGGAATATATATCTTATTGTCTCTCTCAGTTATCATTTACTGAAAAGGGGATGAAAAAACTAATAGAGTTATTTAAGTCATATGAACATGTCTTGTCAGAGGATTCTGTTATGGACCATTTCAGGAACATACTGAACAAGGTAATTATGTTTTTGTTGCTCATGCATACTTTTTGTAAAAATGGCTGACACTTTTTCCTGTATAATTTAAATTGAAAGCAGGGAAAGAAGTTTGCAAAACTTGAACTTAAAGCTTGCATTGAAGAGTTTGAGGATAAGCTGAATAAGTTTCACACAGATAAAAAGGAACAGGAAGTTACTGCTCGAAATGCTCAAATCCATCAACAGAAGATTGGCAGCAGGGAAGGTTTTACAATGGCTATAAATTCTGAAGATCACTTGTCATCTAATTCTTCTTCAGGTTAACTTTTAAACTTTAAAATGTCCTGGTTTTCTACTTACTGCTGTTTTCCTAATGATTTTATAAATTTATAGCAGTACATTGAGTGATAGTAATCAACTACTCTAAGCCCTAATAAACTATGATTTTACTGGATAAACAATTGTCTGCTTCGAAAGAAGTCCGATGAGCAGGATTTTTTTTTAATCATGAATTTTCTGCCAGATGAAACAGAAGGTGAAGTAATTGATGCTTACACTGAAGAGGCAACTATGCCTTTAAATGGGAGATCAGAATCTAAACTTGTGTCAGAATCAGATGCTGGTGCTTCAAGTGAGTTGACAGAGTCGGATCAAGGGGATATTGAAACCCGGGATATTGAAATCCAATCACCCCAGGTTAAGACAAAAGGTTAGTCTAAACACAGCTTGTGCTAGGAAGCTTGATATGATTGTTATAATAAACAAGAGGCTGCTGATTACAGGAGTTCAACGGTCCAGAGCTAATAAAAGTAATGTTAAAGGTGGAACCAAAAGAACTATTCGGTCAAAGAGGTATGCCTTATGCGTCTTTAGCTTGCACGTGATAAGAGGCTAACATTCTGATCTTGCACGTTATCCACGTCATATAACCTTATTTCACAAGTTTTTCCAATACGCATATGATTTTGAAATTACCAGTAAATTGATATAATTACAGGCCTATATCACATTTATATCTCTTAGAATTTAGGTTTGGACATAATTAAAAATTGATTATTGTTGCTATACAGTTCGAACTATTTATTGTGCCCACTTATCTTCTTTAATTTGGTCATATTATTAGTTAATAAGAGATCTCGAATATACCTCTCAATCCGAGGACTAGACATCTCGAGCATGAAATTTGCAGGATTGAACATCTATGGATGCTGATCTAATTGCAGTGACTCAATGGACTCAATAATAATCATTAAGATAGACTCATACTAATACTATATAGAATTTGAGTTTGAGTTTAATTCAACCATACAAATACGTTGAGAGTCACCTTTCATTTATATACTTTAATTTTAGTCATATAAATTTAGAATATAAGCTAAGTAAATAGAATCTAACTTTTTGTACTCAACTGTGTACTACATCTAGTTTATACTATATTTTGGGCAAAAGCAACTTTGCTATTCGATATAAATTAAAGTTTTATACTGGTAGGCAAGGATACAAAATAAAGGAATGATTTTGCTATACTAACTTGCAGCTTTATATGATTCATATATACATAGGGAAATATCACCGAATTCATTGTTTGCTCTAACCGTATTCAGACGAATAACATAAGACTCGAATCCTTTGTAATCCATTTACTTTGTCCCTCGATGCAGGTAGATACTGAGGCGCCTTTCAATGAGACGATATACTTTTTCAGTTTGATGTGGGATGTGGTTATATAGCAAATGGAATCTGGAAGATCTACTGAACAGATGCAAACTTAAGATCGCATATTCAAGTTTGGATACATAATGCTTTACGGATTCTAGTAGAGGCAACTACGGTTGCAATGCTTTAATATATAAATTGGCATAAATTATGTATACTGTTTTACAATATCAATTTAAAGTGTGTATCACGGATAATTTTAGGATTTGATTCCTAAAATATGTCTCATTTGAGGAAACTATAATTTGTAAAATTGCAGGGCCAGCTTATCCCAAGTGGTAATTTAATGTTTGCGGATGATTTGTTGCTATTTGGTCAAGCAACTGAGTTCTTCAAACTGGATCTTTTTTTATAGAATGTCTGGTCAACAGATCAGCAAAGAGAAGACGAGCATCTTCTACAATGCCGATGCGCCTATGAAGAACCTCTAACTAAATCATTCGGGGTTTAGGGTAGAATCTTCTTTGGGCCAGTATTTGGGGTAGGAGTGGGTATACAAGTCGATCCGATTTGTTTAAGGTCCAGTCCATAAAACTCGTCTTTTAAGCTGACCAAGTAAATTCATTTCGCAAAATAAATAGACTTGTTTTAGATTTATATTCAATTTGTCAAGCTTGTAGATAAATGGATCAGAGCACGGGTTCAATTAAAATTTTTTTAAAAAATGTTTTCAGCAAATTTTTTAGAAAATTATAATTTTTTTCCTTCATTATTTTAAACTAAAATCTATCTATAACACTAAAATATATTAACAAAACATAAATAATCTCAATACTAAAACTAAAAGCATCAAAATGTCTTAAGTCTCTTAAGTGAGTCTTGATAGTGTAAAAGTTCAAATACACAACCAAATGTCAAAGTTCAAAATCCACAACCAAATATTAAAGTTCAAGTACACAACTAACTAAATGTAGATTCAAGTAACTAAACATTTGACGAAATGTTTGATGTAGCTTGATCATCCTTCCATTTTGTATGATCCCATCTTCTTTTCCTATAACTCATCATAAACATCATAAGTAAAAAGTAAGTTAATTAAAATGATAAAAAACAAATAATTCATTGTAACATATAATAAAAAAATAATAAATTTACCTTAGACATCAAATCCTAATCTCCAATTTCTAGTTCATATCAAGGCTTGCACATTTTCATCAAGTGCAGTTCTATATTTATTGAACACCGTAGAATGAATACTAAATGTTGATTTGGAAGTTACAATTGTAATTTGAATACTTAAAATGTCACAAGCCATCAATGCTAGTTTTAGAAATCTAGATCTATTATCCTTCCGATATTGCAAAAGATCCAAATTTGGATGGTATTGAGAAGACAATTTTTGCTCTTCCAAATATATGTCCAAATGAGATTTATCCACATCTAAAAAACTTTCATTCTCAACTAAATAGACTCCTACATTATTTTTTTAAAAAATAGTAAGCAAAGGAAAACAATAAACAAGAGTCACAATAAAAAGAATAAAAGAATAAAGAAGAACATAAACTTACATTCACAATATTCTACCGTGATGATGAGTTTTAGGCATGACAACGGGGCGGTACGGGGGCGGGTATTACATTCCCCATCTCTGTCCCTGACTTTAAAACCCATCCCTGATCGTGCCCCTGATCCCCGTTGGGTTTTAAAACCCATACCCATTCCCGCCCTCGTTGGGGGTCAGGTTTTATCCGTCCCGCCCCCGATATTTGATTAAAATTAAAAAAAGTTAAAAAAAATTCTTCTAATTTTAAAATTTATTACTTCTGATCCTCCAAATGTTATCTATTATCTAAAATATTTTTTGTCTTATAAAACATTATTTAAACCACTTGAAGGACCAAAACTTAAAAGTCAAAACTGGTGCATTTTAAAATTAGAAGGACCAAAAACAAACAGTTTTTAGTAGTTTTACCTCCCTTGATCACAACAATTTCTTCTTTACTAACCCATAAACTTTCTCTAAGTGTTAAATTAGTAACTAGCCAAAACTCAACATCAAATTGGTCATTAGATAATACAGAACATAAGAGTCATGTCATGAAACCGGCCACTAAAAACTATCTGATGAAGTTAGTCACTCTACCATTGATTAGCCGTTACCTTTTATCCACAAGATCAGTTTTGTTCCCAACAAGAACGACAATAACATCGCTGCCTCTTTCACTGCGCACCTCTTCAATCCACTTTGATGTGTTTAGGAAAGTCTGACAGCCTATATCACAAGAATACTGAATAATCAGAAAGTGTCCATCAAAGTGTTTAGGACTTTAGGAAAAGTGAATAAAAAACTATGCACACATGATATGAGTCATCTAGAGAGATTTGAGTTGTCCAAGAATAACAGGCAACGCCTGTTAGAGAACGCTACTTCTTGAGAAGTTCTAGTTCCTGATAATTTATTACCTAATTGGCACATGTACCTTTATAATATGGGGAAGGCCACATGTTCATCCCATATTCACTTTCTTTTTTGATTAAAAGAATTCACCCACTTTATGTAAAAAATGAATATTTCACTCAAATCATATCCCAAAGAAAGGAAAAGGAATTTCTTAAATAAGGTGATTTTTTTTTAAATGGAGCATACATATTCCTCTAAGATATAAGTCTTCTTCCTTAATAAGTTTTTGAAGAAATTAATAATAAATAGCAAACTCAGCTCTTCAAATTCAACACTTAATTAACCAGCATCCAAAAATAAAATTAATTAACTATTAATATATTATTATTTTAAATGAAAATCTGCAAGAAAATATAAGTTGTCATGAAGGGAATAGGTGAAAGAAAACAGGTCTAAATGGCATACTTGCAACATCATAAACAATGACAACAACAGATGAGTCCCTAATGTAGCTTGGAATAAGACTTCTAAATCTTTCCTGGCCAATTGTATCCCTGTCACAAATGAAAAAAATAAAAAAAACCGAAGGCTTTGAGAGGAAGAAAATTAAGAGAATTCAATTTAAAAAAAAAGAAGAAAAGTGACAGTGTACTGTTTACGTATGGAAACTCAACTAAAAATTGTCAATCAAACACATTAAACTCCATTGAATTCAGTCAATTTTTCCAATATACTTGAACTGTTAAAATAAAGCCAAGCTATTTCTTTGCCATGATACAATCATACAAAAAATATTATTACTTCAATTTTGTGCAATTAATGTTGTTACTTCAAGCTAGTTTTCACATATATGTCCTGTTTCACTCATAAGTTTAAGGATTCTATGTTGGTTTTTATTTTGAAAATACAAAATATCTGTAACCAACCTGATAGTGGTCAACAGTAATTCAGGAAACTAACCACTACCCACATTCCCTATTTTTTTGCAACGTTAACGTCTCTTCTTTTAGCACACCGTAACTAACCCTTTGATGGCAAGGGGTCTATAAATAAGTGTGCCTACAGTCTTCTTGGGTCCCTGAACTCATTCTATATACATCAGCATATACACCATCTAGTGCTTTAGCATTAGAGTTTAGAAGACTCAAGAGAGATCTTCAGTGCAATCCAAAGACTTAAAATTGTGAGCAATGGCGGAAGGTATTTATGATCTTAATTTTTTCGGACTTAATCTAATTGCTTATGTTGTTTATGTATAAGCATGATTAGATTATTTAGTTTTTCTTACATTTGGTATCAGAGCCCATTTATTGCCTCTGTCTTGCTTTTGTTTGACACTCATATATGTGAAATATTATTTTATTAAAATTTGAGTATTTTATGTGAACGTTTTAATTATTAAGAAGCTTTGGAATCATATGGAAATTGAGTTTCTAAGCTTTATGTAAATTAAAACATGGATTTCGGTGTTGAAAAAGGCTGAAAAACCATTGGGTTTTTAATTCTGGTCCGTGGGTCGCAGCTGGCTCAAAGTGACCCAGCTAAAGGTTGAAGATGATGAACAATAGTGATAATAATAATTAAAAAAACATTTTTGTACTGGCTAGACTTTAATCATGAGATTTTCATCAATGAAATTCACTGCTTTAAGGGATGTGCGTGAGCATATTATGCAGATGAAGGACATTGCAACCAAATTGAAAACTTTGGAGGTGGATATGTCTGACACTTTTCTTGTCCATTTTATATTGAACACTCTCCTAGCACCATATGGTCATTTCAAAATATCCTATAACACGCATAAGGACAAATGGTCTATTAAAAAGCTCATGACCATGTGTGTTCAGGAGGAAGGAAGGTTGCAGTTAGAACAAGGAGAGAGTTCTCTGCTGACAATTGAGAAAAATGACAAGAAGATAAAATATAAGAACAAGGGAACTAGTAAAATACCACCCCAGACTGGAATTAAGAAAGAATCATCCAGGTGTTTTTTCTGTAAAAAGAAAGGGCACATGAAGAATGAATGTTCTAAGTTCAAATTATGGTTTGAAAAGAAAGGTATATCTACCTATTTAGTTTGTTATGAATCTAATATGATTAATCATGACACATGGTGGATTGATTTGCAATATGGTCTTTTCTATATTAATTTGCAAAATGATACCACTTATGATGCTATGCATGTTAATGTTGGCCTGAGGGACAATAAGGCATCCATCTTTTGAATCATAAGTGATTCAAATGGACTATAAGATGATTGAGCAGGGCCTTCATCTTCAACCTCTTCACCAGCTTCTTCTTCATTTCCAGCAGCAGGGATTTGTTGGCTAGCCATTTGCCATCCATGAGGGGTCTTTGTAACATCCCCAAAATTATAAAAATGTGATAATAATTGGATACAAGTATGTTTAGAGAAAAATAACTATATCACTCTTTCCATGAAGTAGAAATTACTAGAAAACCCTTAAGATAAAAATTACAAAAAAAATGTCCTTGAACATTTTTAAAAATGACCAAAATACCCCTAGGTTGAATGACATAATTACCAAAATGCCCCTAGGCCAAAAATGCTCAAATAACTTTAGAAATTTTGTAGAAACTTGATGAAATTATAGAATACACTTAGCTGACTAAGTATCAACATATTTTGTGACACAAAACTCTAGAATAAAATTTTTACAAATTTTAGAAGATGACAACTTTGAGGTTGTATTCAAGAAAACTTAAGCATCAGAAAAACATGGAAAAATGGTACATAAAATCTATAGAATTTTCTCTTAATTATAAGATGAATAGACCTATTTAATAAAATGGTTTAGTAATTTTGATGGACAGAAGAAGTATAGACCAATTAAAAATAAGATAAAGATGTAGTCTAGAATGAAAGGTTTATGCATTGCCCTGTATAAGACTGCTTGTGATTAATTTAAACTATCATTGGCATAAATTCTTAGGAACATCTAGAATTCTAATATTCAAAACTTTCTTTAGATAAAAGAATTCAAATTAAATTGGATTTCTTTTTAAGAAAATACCATATTGAAACTAGATTTTTATTCATCATAAAAAATGATCACATGTAGCATGAAAGGAAGAAAAATTTGTATTCCTTCCCTTTGAGCTTGTCATTCACATGGAGAAGCATGGAGAATGAGGAAGAAGCTTCTTGAAGTTAGCCACTTGTAGATAAGCCATAAGATGAAAACAAGTGGCAAGATACTTGTATGGCATGGATGCAAGGTAACATAAAAATCAAGCCAAGATTTCTCTACACTCTTCCATCTTGCACGTGGACAGCTCTAGACATTATTTCAACAATCCCAACGGTCAAAAGTTACATATGTGAGATAGTAGTGTACCTTTAATATTTTAAAGAGATCCAACGGTTAACGAATCCAGAATTAGAATTTTACTAAAACAGGTTTGGGATAAACTCAAGAATGAAAGAAAAAGCATAAAAATCTTCCTTGGCAAGCTACTCCACGAAAATGCAAGAGAAATGGAGAAACTTCATGATTTTGGACACTTGGAAGCAAAGGAAAAGAAGCTCTAAGATCATGCCAAGTGGTAGGACACTTGGAAGGAAGAAAGAAAGGAA
>PYAF01005688.1:740140-769699 GCA_007407185.1 Glycine tomentella
TAATTTCAAGACCATTCCTTTCTTTAAACCTCACGTGAACTCTCTCCCTCACACCACTTTCATTTCATTTCATCTTTCCCTTTAAAGCTTAAATCAAGTAAACCCCATGACCTTGAAGAAATTACGTGTAGAGGCAAACAACCTTAGGAAGGATTTAACAAGCTTAGAAGGATATCAAGACTCAAACTCACTTGAGGTAGGTTAAGCTTAAATCTCTAGTTAATCAATGGTTTGAATTAATTTACATGCTTAGTAGGTTGAATTATGGTTATTATTTAGGCTTGAATTTTGTGCTATTTGAAGATTATTCTTTGATGAGAATATGTTGATTTAAGCCATAAGATAGGTGATGATATATACCCATCAATATTAGTGATGTATGGAAGCCCATTTGATAATCTTTTGAAGGTGATTTTGATGATATTTTGGGTTGTCTGTTGATATTTTTATGGAAAGATTTTGATTTAAATTTTAGAAGTAGAGGATGAATGGTATGTAGTTAAATGATTTAAATACTTGATGATTTGATTTGAGGATTAATTAGTGAGGTGGTGGGTGAAAGGAGAATAAAAGATGCATACTAGGCTTTAATCTTTTATTATTAAAATTTCAAGGGATTAGAAATTATTTAACAGACATATTATGGATTATTAGTTAGAAAACTAACATAATTTTCTATGAGGATATTCCTAGGTCATGTCTAAATTGGTAATAACTTTGCTTGAATAAAATATGGTGGTTTAACCATACTTATATACTTATTGGATAAGGTATGGTGGTGTAACCATACTTATGATATATATGATGATATGATGTGTATTTTGCTTATAGATTTGATTTTTATGTATGGGTGTTAATGTGATTAAGATAGGTGGATTCATGTTTCCATGTTCCAAGTCCAGTACGAGCCTTTGGGGAAACAGAATCTAATGCTACATACAGTACGATATGTAGTACCCATGGGCAAGGATATATGGAAAAATTCATGCATGTTTGCGTAAGACTATAGCAGCGACCACACTCAGTGTGGCCACATACAGTACGATATGTGAGAGCCATTTGCCCTGAGATAGTTCATCTCATGCATTCATGTAGTTGCATATTGCTTGTGGATGTGTTTGATTTTTTTTATGATTTTACTAACCTAATAATAGGTTCGGGATTTAGCTTTGCCTACTGAGAAATTTATTTCTCACAAGATTTGTTTCATGTTTTTCTTAGATGGCAGCCACGGTCAGGTTCCTTGAGGTTCTGGAGTAGTGCTGATATATTGAAGGAGCTATGTACTAGGCTGGATTTTGGAAAGAGTTTTGTACTTGTATAAACTTTTGTAACAGAGACATTGACTAATGTATTAGTCTTTACATATTTTGTAAATTTTATGACTTAGAATTTTTACTAATACACGTTTCTTGAAAAAATTTTATTCTACGTAAAAATACTAGTAATAAAATCAACTTAGAAATTAGGTCATTACAGTCTTGACCATTCCAAGCTTGGTAAGATGTTTCTCTTTGATGAGGTTATTGCTGGAGTTTGTGTTGTCAACAACCTCATTAGAGACATCTATACTGAAGTAATCAATAAACCTGGAAACAAGAACAACATATGGAAAATGATAATTCATCAATCTTTTGGATTTAAACATAATTTCCTTAAGAATGAGAATCCAATTCATCTGAATTGAATTCTTCATGCCATACACAATTTGTATGTCATCATCAGTGGCTTGGGCATGATTAGTGGATCTTGGGGTCAAGATATAAGTGATTATGTAATGAAGAAGTCTATCTTCATGAGTCATTGGGCCAATGCTGAGCCTAAGCTTCAGCCTCATTTGAGGGTCAAGAAGTATCCCTCTATAGGTTTCCACCCTATTATAACCTCCAGCCTCTTCTTCAAATTTCTTTTCACCTTCAAAGGAAATACCAACAATAGCTTCCCAGACTTCAAGAGTAATTTCCATGGCTACTCCATTAACTTGGGATAGGAGTGTCCCATCCATAGAAGCCTTAGCACAAGTGTAGAACACCTTCACTAATTCAGGGTAAAAGGTACCCTTCATCTCAACAAACTTTCTCAATCCCTGGGTTTCAATCATAGCAGGGAATTGAAAACCTTCTCTAATAAACCAGTTAAGGTCAAGGTGTTTGGGAGGAAATATGAGTTTGGTGGCATTAAACTGAAGGTAGGTCATTTTGTCTCTCTCAGTAGGAAACCAATGATCTAGTCTATTCACAGTAGGGTTAGAGGTTCCAACACTCTTTCTCTTAGAGGATTTGGATCTCTTAGGTGCAGACATAGTGAATATGGGAGGAAAGGCTACATGACAGAGTTTCTGGACTCAGAGGAAGAAAGAAAAACACAGTAGGGCTTAAGATTGAAGATGATAATGGTGTGATTTCTCCTTTGAACATAGGCTGTATTTATAGAAGATTTTGGGCTCCAAAGTTCAAATTTGAATGAGTAACAATTATTTTGAATTAACCCACTAACTTTAAAGCATAGAAGATTCAAATTTGAATTAGGTGGTAGTTGGGCAGTTACAAATTTCAAGAAAATCTTGCAAATTCTGTAGTAACTTCATGAATAATCGATTATATGTGATGGAGTGATTTTAATTAAATATTCTTCTATCCTTCTTAGCTTATTTGACCTCTCTTGGACCTTTATTTTCCTATTCTAATTCAATTTTTGTCTTAGGCAAGTAAGTGGACTTAATTGCTAATTGTTGCGTATTTTTGGATTTTTGCTCACTTGACATATCTGACTTGTACAGGACCTATAGAGTGCTACAGAACTTCGAATGGAGCATTCTAGGAGTCCCTGGAAAGATAACGATAAGATCTACAAGTTTTCTAGAAATAGCCTAAGGCCAATTCTGTCATTTGGAGGGTCATTTTAAGTTTTGAAGTTAGCACCTCTGTACTTGTAATTTTGGGCTGCGAATTTGATTTTCATGGTTGTAAATAGTAAATAATTAGAATTGATGAGTTTTGTTGATGACCCATTCTTTTCTTCAGACTTAGTCACTACATATTAGTGCCATTGGACAGATTTTGAAACACTTTACATTACATTTCATTTAATAAAAACAGTTTTACATTTCTCTCTTTTAAGTTTTTAGGATGAAACTCTTGTTCTTCATTTTGTTTCAATTGTTCTTCATTTTCTTCATTTTCATTTTTCTATTCTTCCATTTTCTTGCACTTACTTCATGGGGCTTTCCTTGGTGATGATCATGGAAGGCTAAATCATCAATCAATCCAAGGATCCAACTCAAGCAAGAGAAGAATTGGAGTTCCGGTTTGGTATTTCGAATTCTATTTGAATGTTCACCTTCTTCTTCAATTTCTATTATGTTTTCATGATTATGAATGCATTTAGGATTGAAAGCGAGTTAGGATTATGAATTCATGTCCTAATTTTGAATGATATTCACAAGATTAATTGAATGATATTTCAGTTAGGGTTGTGGTTTCAATTAATTTAGGAGTAGAGTTGATTGAACTGCTTCTATTGAGATTGAATGAATGTTCATGATAGAATCAACTTATGAGAATGATGATGATTCAAATAGCTTGGTTTGGTGAATTGGATTGATGCTTTCTAATCTGTTTTACTTTACTCCTTGATAATCTTGTTAATTTCTGCATTGTTCTTTAATTTTAGTTTGTGTTCTTGCATGTTTTACTTTGCGCATACCAATTGTTCGACAAAATCTCCCCTTATTATTGCCAATGATTTGAAGCTAGAACCATATTGGTCGTGTCTCTGAGTCAACCTAGGTTAACCCTGTGTTACAAAATTAGCTTAGTTAAATTGTTTTTGATGCATCTCGACAACGTAATATCAAAATTGGCGCCGTTGTCGGGGACACGGTTCATTGTGTGCTAGCTTTAATTCATTGCAATTAGTTCATAGAAGTAGTTTTAATTCTTGCATTTTTATGTTTTGTTGCACAACTATGCTTGTTACATGATTATGTGCTTGTGGTTGCTGCATTAGCTTTGTATTTGCCAATAAAAACGGAGGAAAACCTAGAAAAACAGAGCAAAACGTCCAGTTGGCGCTAATTGTTGATTTGAGGGGGAGTTACTTGAAGCATGAAGAGAAATTGGAGACTTGGAAATGTTTTGAGCTTTCAACATGTTTGAAGATTTGAAGAAAAGCTTGTGATTAAATGTGAAAGGAAGGAAGTTTCTGATGATCCAAGTCATTGCATTCATACCATTCATAAGCATTTAGGTTTAAATAACAAAGGCATTAAGTAATTGTAACACCCCGTAGGCCTCCGACGTGTTATCATTAATAATATCAGATTAGCGCTTAAAACATAGTTTATAAAACTCAGCGGAAGCACAAAATCGCTTTTCTTGATTCATTATGTATGGAATAAACCAAATCACATAAAATTCACACACAAAGTACATTTGGCACACCCCTGCTGATCAGTTTCTTATAACATAAACCATAAAGACAGATAACAAAACTTAGGCAGATTATCAATATTCCACATCTATACTCAGGAGAAAAAGGTCTCATATACATATCATAATAGTTCTGTACAACATATACATCAAAACTCACACCACATCGTGTGATACAAAAGAATATCAGCCCTCATAGAGGGTATACAGAACTATACAATCATCAGGTGTACACACACACCATCCCTTCTCAAGGGTATAACATATAACATCACAAAACTGAGCCTTCAAGCTCCATATGCTGCTTCTCAATCAAACAGGAATGTCTCTACTAGGGCCTCCTGCCCTAAGACTGCTCTCTTCCTCCAGAAGAGTCACCTGAAATCAAAGTCCCCCCACACGGGGTGAGATAACACATCTCAGTAAGCTCAGGGTTCATGGAGGCATCTCCTCCACCCTGGCCCACTTTCCACAATGCACACACAAGGCAATCACAAGCAAATGGCCTACTGGCCTGGCCCTCTGGCTCTCATAACAACATAAGTATAGCATACAAACATGGCGGAGCTGCCTCAACGCCTGGCGGAGCTGCCTCAACGCCTGGCGGAGCTACCTCAACGCCTCAATCAGTGGGAGTCCGGAACTCACACCTGTGTCATCCCATTGGGTGCTAACCCTTCGCATGGATGCACAAAATATGGTACCTCCGAGAATAGAAGGAGCTACCTCAACGTCTAATCCCCTGGCCTGTGGGAACCAATCCCCTGGGAGCTACCTCAACCAAGAGCCAGCCATGCTAGGAGGAAACCACCATCTCCTAGGGAGGTCCATATTTATCTATTGGCCAACAGATCTATCACAGTCATATCACATCACAAGTCAAGCACAGATGCATACATATATCATTATGAGGATGCAACTACCAATGCATGCATCATGAAATGACCACCACTCCCCCGGAGTGTGGTGTGGCACATAAGATGGGAATTCATCTCCAGGGACACTGAACTTACCTATCAAAGGCTCACTCTGTAGTTCTTTCCCTGGTCTGTGGCTCCCGCCACCAACAGTCTCACAATCAAGGCCTAATCAAGGCATATGCAGACTCATATCAAAATCAATCCAAATAGACATTCAATCATAACATATCATAGTAGAATTCCCCTATCCTAGGGTTCAATCAGAACAAGCCCTTACTAGGCTTCTCTCAGACCATACAAGGTTCACCATGGCTGCATACAAAGCATCTGAGTCATCACAGACTCAATGCAGCTCACCTAACAGAACATAAACTCACAACAGCCTCATGGTTCAAAATCACTGGAATGGCCTGAATCTTAACCAAGGCACCATTCCACTAGCCTCTCAGGCTCAATACAAGCATAATCAAGGCTCTGGCATGGCTCCAAAACCAAGAGTGACTTATTACACAAGCCACACATACAAGCCACAGAGCCAAAGTTCAAAGTCATCTAAATCAAAAACTGAAAGCTAATCCTTCATCTATTCCTCGCTCTAAACAAGTTTCTCTACAGGACCCTGGGCTAATTCTAGCCCCAGCTAATATGGGTCACTATTCATAAAATCCCCCAGGATCAAAATTAAACGGAGAAACTTGAGTATCTTACCTCAGTGACGACTCAAAAGACCTCAGGACAGCTTCCTCAAGCTCTAGCGTCCTTTATACGTCGTGGGTCCTCGCCACTCTCAAGTTCTCTGAGTTTTTCCTTGAGAATTCAATTCTCTCTCACAAGGGGTTTTCAAGAAAACAATTGAAGGATTATAGCTTTCCAAAGGTTTCTCTAGGGATTAAAGGTCATAGGGAGGTGTTTTAACCAAGCTAAAAGGTCCTAGAAAGCTTGGAGTAAGCTCTAATGGAGGTGGGTTCATGGGGAAGAAGAAACACAGCTTTTTCCCCTTCATTTTTTGAGTTTTTGGCCTTAAATAGTGCCCCTGCCCGAGCTCTGGCGCGATCCGCGCCACCTCCCGCGCTATCCGCGCCACTATGTCGGTGGTTTGGCGCCATCAGCGCCACTCCCGCGCCTCCAGCGCCAGCTTCCAGAGACTCTGACACCCTCAACGCCACACCTGGCGCCATTAGCGCCGCCTGGGAAAACTGGCGCCCCTGGTGTAACCTCCAGAGAATCTGGCGCCCCTGGCGCCACATTCCAGAGATCTTGGTGCCATCAGCGTGGATCTGGCGCTCCAGGCGCCACTTTCCAGTGGGTTTGGCGCGATTAGCGCCAGCCCTGGCGCCATCTGCGCCACACCCTTAAAAGGGTTTTCTGATGTGAATCCTCGCGCGATAGCGCGAGGTCAGGTGCCAAGAATGAGGGTCCTTATAGTAATTGTTATGAATCATGAAATAAGCTAAGTGTTTTTGGAAAAATAGCATTGCACTGATTTAATCGATTAAAACAAGCAAAGAATCGATTATTTTGTTCTTGAAGCTTTTTGGAAAATTATCAAGAACAGTTTAATCGATTACACTATCGGCTTAATCGATTATTTTAACTTAGAATGGAAATAATTTGCCTTTATGACCTTTTTAATCGATTACTACTAAGCCGTAAACGATTATATTACTCATGCAGAAAATAGCACCACGCTGGTATAATCGATTACCATTTATTGTAATCGATTACTTAGTTCATTACATGTTTTGCATGATGCCTGTCCTAATCGATTACCATTCATTGTAATCGATTACATAGTACAAACATGTTTTATGGAATGCCTGGTATAATCGATTACCAATTATTGTAATCGATTACTTAGTACAAACTCATTTTACATATTGTTTGGAGTAATCGATTAAACGTCAGGATAATCGATTAAATTGCTCGTTAATGCTGCCTAGAATGTTTTTGAACACTTTAATCGATTACAGGAGCGTGTGTAATCGATTACATATGCAAAATAATCGATTACAGGAGCGCATTTAATCGATTACAGACGGTTACAAATCTTTCTATAAATTGAATCCTTGCTCAGCTTATTTCATAACTTGAGTTTTTCGAATTCTGAGCATTCTAAAGGCATTCTAAGCTTTCACAAACTGATTTTTCTGGGTTCTTAAGTTCTTGCTTCCATCAAAACCAATATGGGTCTTTATGATTAAGTAAAGCAAGATTTTCTTGTCAAAGTTTAAGGAAAGGCTTGTTCTGAATTTAGTGCTTGCATTCAACCTGGTATATTCATTCTTATGCATATTATCTTTTGGATCATCAGGTGCTTTTTTTCCTTACTCTTTGTGTTTGTAAATTTCTGTTGAATCTTGTATTTGACTTTCCATTGTAAAGTGGGTTTCTTGCTTGTATTTTTAGAGACGGTGTTTCTCTAAGTGTTGCTGGGTAGTGTTCTCAGCTGGGTTTTGTCTCTAAGGATCTAATAGGGTTTTAGATCTCTGAACTTTATCTAGGGTTGATAAAAAGAGACTTGTAATAATCTTGTAAGAACTAAAATTTACAATAGTGGAACTCTACTCTAGTGTTGAGTAGAAGAAAACTGAATGTAGCTTCATAGTGTTTGAAGTGAACCAGTATAATTGTTGTGTGTTCTTTATTTTCTACATATTTGATTATCTTCTTTGTGAATTCTGATTTACATCTTGGTTCTTGAAGCATTACATCTTTTGGGTTCATCTTTCGATAAAAGTTCTTGGTTTCTAATGTGATAAAGATCCGCAAAGGGAAAAACTCTGATTTTGATTAATAAATTTTTAAATTTACCAAGCCTAACCAATTCACCCCCCTCTTGATTAAGTGTGAAGTGTTCCTATATTTAACACTAATAGCGTGGCTTCCCACGCTAATCACGCCAATAATTCGAATCCAGGAGTCCTGATTTGGTTTTTCATGCTAATCGCATGGCTTGTGGCGCTAGTCACGCCATAGGTTCGAACATCTGACGCTTATCGCGCTAGACCTGGAGCTAGTCGTGCCATAGGTCCGAACATCTGACGCTAATCGCGCCATAGATTCGAACATCCCACGCTGATAGCGCCAGTCTCACGTGAATAGTGTGGGAGTAAAAAAAAGTCTGAAATGTTAAAATTTAGTTTTTGTTTAAACTTTTTAGGGTTGTTTTTGTGCTTTTTATTGTCCTTTATGAGTTGCATTGTGTATGACTAGGTCCACATCAAGTGAATTACATTCATTTAATTCTGAGATAGATAGAACATTTCATAGATTAAATAGACATAACCTTAGGTTAGATGATTTTGATAGTGTAGTTTTAGATAGTAGCATAGTGTCTTCTGATTTTGATTTTGATTCTACTTCTACTCCTTCTACTTCTACACATCTTGATATAATGGCTGATAACAACCTAACTCTTAAGGAGTTAGCTACACCTGATGTTGTTTACCAACCTTGGTGTATTCAATATCCTGAGACTGATGTCAGTTATGAGCTGAAATCTGGACTGGTCCATTTGCTTCCTAAGTTTCATGGATTTATTGGTGAAGATCCACATAAACACTTTAAGGAGTTTCATGTGGTGTGTTCCACCATGCGACCACATGACGTTCATGAGGATTATGTCAAGATGAAAGCATTTCCTTTCTCTTTGGATGGTGTTGCTAAGGACTGGTTGTACCTTCAACCAGATCCTATCACCACTTGGACATACATGAAGAGAATATTCTTGGAGAAATTCTTCCTTGCCTCCAGAACAGCATCCATCCCGAAGGAAATTTATGGCATAAGGCAGTTTCCTGAAGAGTCTTTGTATGAGTATTGGGAGAGATTCAACAAGCTGTGTGCTACCTGTCCTCACCATCAAATCAGTGAGCAATTACTGATCCAGTATTTTTATGAAGGCTTGATGTTGATGGATAGAAGTATGATAGATGTAGCTAGTGGAGGCGCTTTGATGGACAAGACCCCTCTTGCTGCAAGGCAGTTGATTTCTAACATGGTAGCCAACTATCAACAATTTGGCGCTAGAGTTACAACATCCAAGGTTGCAAATGATGTTTCTGTCTCTATGGTTGCTGATAACCAGAGATTGGAGAACAATTTGACAGAGTTGACATCCCTTGTGAGGCAGCTTGCTATTGGTCCACAACAGAATGTGATGGCAGCCAATCAACCAAGGCTCTGTGGTATCTGTTGTGCACCTGATCATTACCGCAGATGCATGACCCACTCTCCAAGAGACAGAACAAACTGCTAAAGCTTTTGCCATGCAACCTGGCCAGTCATTCAGACCTCAACAACAGTATAATCCTTACTCCAACACTTATAATCCTGGTTGGAGAGATCATCCAAATTTGAGGTATGGTCCACAACAACAGCAGCCCTTTAGACCTCCACAGCAGCCCTTCCAGCCTGCCACCACCAAACACCAACCTCCTCCTTTTAGACAACAGCCACAGTTCCAGCAACCTGCACCTACACCTGCACAACATGTGCAGGCTAGTTCTGGACCTTCATTGGAGGATTTGATGAAGCAAATGACCACCAGCAACATCCAGTTTCAACAAAATGTCAGTGCCACCATCCAGGACCTGCAGGTTCAGATTGGACAGTTAGCTACAACCGTCAACCAGATGTAGCAGCAAGGTTCTGGCAACATTTCTGCACAACCAGCGATTAATCCAGAGAATGTGAATGCCATTACCTTGAGGAGTGGCAAGGAACTTCCAGATTCCACAGTTGTTGGTGCTAAATCAAATCCTGTAGAGGAGCATTCTGTTTTTCTTCTTGATATCATTGATGCTGCAATAGATAGTGTAGATATTCCTGATTTACTTTCTGATTTTTCTTCTGAATTTTCTAACTTTGATCTTGGTTCTTGTAATTGTGCCTGTGATGATTCTGCTGTTGTGTGTAGTATTTGTGCAGAGATTTCCTCTGTACTTCACTCTGATTGTGTTACAGGTACAAATACAGGTTCTGAGCATACTATCCCACTTCCCTCAGCCTCTACTCTTTCCTTATCTTCCACTACTCAACCACCTTCCTTGGAGCTGAAGTAACTACCTGAGCACCTAAAGTATGCATAGTTAGATGATGCTCAGAAGCTTCCAATCATCATATCTAATAGTCTGTCAATGGAGCATGAAGAGAAGTTGATGCATGTTTTGAGAGGCCACAAAAAGGCCACTGGATGGACACTTGCTGATCTTTCTGGAATTGATCCTCCCATCTGCATGCATCAAGAAAATTATGTTTGGGATGTGCCTTGAATGACACTTTGGGAGTTTCCTTTTCCCTCCTTTTATTTGTTGTCTCTTTGTTTACATTTCTTTGCATGCTCACATTGAGGACAATGTGCATTTCAAGTGGGGGGTTGCACGATTTCTAAAATCTGTTTTTCTGCTTGTTTTCTATCTTTGTTTGTTGTTTTGTTGTTTTGACGAATTTAGGCACCGTTTCATGTTTTGATAGGATTTCTAATTACTATAAATTGTGAGATATGTTAAAAAGTTGGTTGGATTGAGAGGTTTCATACTTGATGTAAATCATTGTTGCAATTGTTGAAGTGATAAGTAGGCTTGAGAAATAGAATTTAAGATGAACCATGTGTGGTAGAATTATGCCTTGTGAGTTTTTGAGCCTTTGTGGATATGTTCTTTCATGTGTGATTTCACCCTTGTGCTAGATT
The DNA here is from genome assembly GCA_007407185.1 of Glycine tomentella. Taxonomy (NCBI): domain Eukaryota; kingdom Viridiplantae; phylum Streptophyta; class Magnoliopsida; order Fabales; family Fabaceae; genus Glycine; species Glycine tomentella. The sequence goes on from PYAF01005688.1 coordinate 751,183, forward strand.
ACTCTATGTTTTGCCTTGCCTCTTTTGACATTCCTTGTTGCACATGCTTTAATTGAGATGATTTAGGCCTTCTTTCTTTTAGCCACTAGCCAAATAAACCTATCCTTGTGTTGATATCCATTGTCCCCCTCGTTGAGCCTCTAGCCTTTTCTTTCTTGTTTAGCTCATTAAAAACTAAAAAAAATGGAAAACCATGTTATCCTAGCTTTAGGACACATATTTAACTAAACCTAATAAAGAACTATCTAAGAATCATGATGATAGAGGTCCACTCCAAGGCAAAGGTCTAGAAGGAGAGCTTGAAGCACTTCCTTTAGTGAACTTTGAAGGACCCATGATAAGAGCTAGAACCCAAGTCCTTCAAGATCACATCAAAAGTCTTGACTGTTGTAAAAGCAAGTGTTGTCTGTTTTAATCAATTACAACATTTCTGTAATCGATTACACAAGCTAGTGCTGGTTGTCCGAGATGTCCGGTTTCGTGCTTAGTCGGGTTGTCCAGAATGTGCATAGCTTGGATGTGCTTAGCTGGGATGTCCGGGTTCTTATATCTGGGTTCTTAGTCAAGATGTCCAAGATGTCAGGGATGTTCGTGCCTAGTCGGGTTGTCCGGGATGTGCATAGCTTGGATGTGCTTAGCTGGGATGTCTGGGTTCTTATGGTCGGGTTCTTAGTCAGGATGTCTAAGATGTCCGAGATGTTCGTGATAAAAACGTTGTCGACACGCACCAAAACAATTTTACTAAGCTAATTCTGTAGCACAGAGCTAACCTAGGTCGACTCAGAGACACAATCAATATGGTTTTAGCTTCAATTTACAAATAATAGTAAGGGGAAATTTTATCAAACAGTTTGTACGCGTAAATAAAACTTGCAAAAACGTAAACTAAAATTAAAGAACAGTGCAGAAATTAACAAGATTATCAACAAGTGAGTAAAACAGATTAGAGAAGCATCAATCGAATTCACCAAACCAAGCAATTCGAATCATCATCATTCTCAAAATTTTATCCCATCATGAACATCCATTCAATCTCATTAGAAGTTGTTCAATCGAATTAACCCCTAATTTAATTGAAACCACAACCCTAATTGAAATATCATCCAATTATTCTGTGATTAATATTCAAAATTAGGCATGAATCCATAACCTAATCCGCTTTCAATCCCAAACGCATTCATAATCAAGAAAAACAGAATAGCAATTGAAGAAGAAGATGAACATTCAAGTAGAACTCGAAATACTAAACTAGAACTCCGATTCTCCTTGTGCCTTGGTTGGTTCCTTGGATTGATTGGTGATTTAGCCTTCCATGATCATCATCAATGAAAGCCCCATGGATTGAGTGCACGAAAATGGAAGAACAGAAAAACGAAAATGAAGAACAATGAAGAACAAGGAAGAACAGTAGAGAGAAAATGAGAGCAAAGGTTTTTGATCTAAAAAACTAAAGGAAAGAAAAATAAAACTTGTTTATTGAAATGTAAAGAGTGGTGCCCAAGTTTCACTAAAGTCACTAATATGTAGTGACTGAGTTCTGAAAACCAAATAGGCCATAAACAAACCCAACAATCTAATTATTTGCTATTTACAACCATAAAAGTCAAATTCGCAGCCCAAAATTTCAAGTGCAGAGGCGCAAACTTCAAAGCTTAAAATGACCCTCTAAATGACATAATTGGCCTTGGTCTATTTCTATCAAACTTGTATATCTTTTCGTTATCTTTTCAGGGACTCCTAGAATACTCCATTCGGAGATCTCCCTATAGGTCCTGCATAAGTCAGATACGTCAAGTGAGTAAAAATCCGAAAATACGCAACAATTAGCAATTAAGCCCACTTACTTACCTAGGCCCAAAAACTGAATTAGAATCGGAAAATAAAGGTCCAAGAGAGGTCAAATAAGCTAAGAATGATGGAAAAATACTCAACTAAAAGCACTCTATCAAAATACCCCACACTTAAACTTTTGCACTCCTGGGCAAAACTAAAAGAAAGACTAAGAGAAAAAATTCAAACTAAAGTAAACCAAAAATTTAAAGAAAGGATATGAACAAGGCACACATATTTTTCAATGGATCACAACAATGCACAAAAGTGAGAGAGATGAAAGATGGAAGAATAATGTTGAGGTAACAAACAATCCATGAACACATGATCACAAAGCACAAAGTGAAAAAGTAGCCAAGTTTAGAATCAAGAATGCACCAAGGTGATAGAATTCTCTCAAAGGGTGGCACTCAACCTCACATGATGTGTATGGCTTGTATTTACACTCAAACACCACTTGCAACTAGCACATCCAAGCATTGACAAACCTCTCATTCATTCAACTTGAAATACACATGCATCAAAAGATCAAAAGGACTTTATTAGCTTGTAATGAATGGCTTAGGGAAAGGTGGATAAGAAAAGGATATTTAGGCTAAAGCTTAAGAGAAAAGAGGGACAATGGGGAGCAAGCCAACAAGATAAAAGAAGGGTAGAAGCAAGGTGAAATTTGAAAGAATTTACAAGGATGAAAATGAACTATAACACTCTATCAGTTCGTGCCTAGCCGGGTTGTCCGAGATGTGCATAGCTTGGGTGCGCTTAGCTGGGATGTCCGGGTTCTTATGGCCAAGTTCTTGGTCAAGATGTTCAAGATGTCTGGGATGTTCGTGCCTAGCCGGGTTGTCCGGGATGTGCTTAGCCGGGATGTTCGGGTTCTTAGCTAAGATGTCCAAGATGTCCGGGATGGTTGTGCTTAGCCGAGTTGTCCGGGATGTACATCGCTTGGATGCCGTGATGTCCGGGTTCTTAGCCAAGATGTCCGAGATGTTCGAGCTTATCCGGGTTGTCCAGGATGTGCTTAGTACTTCTATGTATTTCTGTTATTTTGTATTGGGCCTTGATATTTCCGCAAATGGGCCTAAAATTACTTTTTAAGGTGTTTATTAAAGGCCTCGCCATATAAATACTCAGACTTTGGTATTTTTGGCACTTTTGAATTAATTGAAATTAAGTGTTTGCTTGAATTGAGAGCTTAGCCTCTTGTTGGTTCTTGATTGAAACCAAATTGATTCTTATCAAGGAAGCTTTCCTTTGTGACAAATCCACCTTCGACTTATCATTCCGTTTGTGGACCGTGGCATCATTCCTTAATCTACTCCATTTTTCTATTGGAAATTTAAATCACAATTCATGGAATCTTGAAGTTGCAATCCGGAAACGATCCCAAACCAAGCATTCATGTCTTAGAAGTCATCATCTGGTAATCAGAGCTTGATTTCGGAAAGCATTTCGTAAAGATTTCTATCTATGTTATTTGCATTTTCGTTTTTATTTTATTTATTTATTTACTTATTTTTTCTGGAAAATGAAAATTGAAAATCATGATTTTTGCTTGTTTGTTATTCTTTGTGTATTTCTTGTGTGATTTTTGAGTCTATCTTGAAATTGCCTTCATTTCCCCTATCAGTTTGTTGAATTCTGAGTTATTTTTAATATGGGTTGTTCCTCATGTTCTTTGTGTTCTTCATGAAACTCATAGCATTGCTAGAAATTTTCTGAGTGTGATCTCTAAAATTCTATCTAGAGAGAATTGGGGTGTTTGTGCAAATACCAAAAGTTTCAGGTCCTAAAAGAGAAATTAAGAAGGACCAAAAGGCAATTATTAAAACGTTTATTGGGATCAAAATGAAAATATAAAAAAAATGAGGACCCAAATATTAAAAAAAAAGTTGACAACCAAAATTTTTATTTTAAAACAAAAAGCCCTCTCTCTTAGAGTGTGTTTATTGTTGCTTAATAGCACTGTCTTTTTGCATAATTACAATGATTTATATCTAGTCATTATGTTATTATATCTTCATCATTGTCTTTGTTGATTCTCCTTTTGAATTGTGCTTTTCTTGTTGAGCTTTTATTGCTTGTCTTCTAAATTTCCAAGGTTTTGTCTTAGAGTTTTTCTTTCTTCCTTGACCTCTTAAGTTGAGTTTGGATTTGTTTCATCTTTCACTTTGGATATTCTTTGACTTGAAATCTTTGGTTGATTTTCAAGAGTTGAAAAAAAGTTAGAGAGTGGAAAAAGATAAGAGTGAACCTTATAGCAAAAATGTTACTAGTGTGAAACACGAGTGTTGAAGAGTGTAAACACTTAGTGAGTGGTAAGGTCCATTTTCTTGTAGCAATGGTGTCCGATAATGATAGTGATCCACCTTTCCCTAGAATCACTAGGCTAATGACTTCATAATGACTTCATTGGCTAAGCAAATGCATAGGTTGCAAAGAAATGTTGAAAGGAAGATTGGAGAATGTTTTGATGAGATACACCAAAGTACTCAAAAGTTGAGTGGAAGAATGGAGCATATGGAGAGAATGAGACATCATAGGTCACCTCATTCTTCTCAAGTGAGTGATGATAGCCATGAAGATGCTAGAAGGCATAGGCATAGGAGGGATAGGGATGGAATGGATGATGTGAAATTTAAACTTCTCAAGTTCCTAGGTACTAATGACCTCTAGCTTACCTTGATTGGAAGATAAAAGTTGACCAAGTTTTTGATTGTCACAATTTTAGTGAAGAAAAGAAAATGAAGTTGGCTAGTTTAGAATTTGAAGGGTATGCCATGGCTTGGTGGACTCAAGTGCAAATGGATAGAGGAAGATTGAGGAGACATAGACCAGACACATGGATGATAATGAAAGGAATCATACGGGAGAGATTTGTCCCCCCTCAATACATAAGGGATTTGCATAACAAATTACAATGGCTCTATCAAGGGAATAGATGTGTTGATGACTATTACAAGAAAATGGAGATTTCTTTGGTAAGAGCAAACATTGAGGAGACTAATGAGGCTACAATGACTAGATTTTTTAATGGCTTGAATAGGGACATTCAAGATGTTGTAGAGCTTCAAACCTACAACACCATGGATGAACTTATACATCGGGTTGTGAAAGTGGAGCAACAATTGAAGCAAAAACAAGCCTACAAGAAGTCTTCATATGGTCATTCTTCTTGGAAGGATAAGGACGCTTCCAAGAAGGAGGGTTCTTCCTCCCAACATGTTGAAAGAAAGTCTTCAAGAGGTAACACTACTTCTCCTACTCAAACTCCTTCCAATAAATCTAGTTCAATCAAATGTTTTAAATGTTTGGGTAAGGGTCATATTGCATCCCAATGTCCAAACAAAAGGACCATGATTGTGTTGGAAAATGGGGAAGTGGATAGTGAGTCATCTAGGAGTTCTAATAGTTCCTCTAGTGAAGGTGAGGATGATTGTTTCCTTAGACCGGAAGAGGAAGATCTTTTAATGGTAAGACGCCTCATGGGAAGCTTGTGCAAAGATAGAGATGATACACAAAGAGAAAACATTTTCCATTCTAGATGCTTGGTGAGTGGAAAAGTTTGTTCTCTAATCATCGATGGAGGAAGTTGCACCAACGTTGCAAGTACTAGATTAGTGGAGATGCTAGGTTTAAAAACTTTCCCTCACTCTAAACCTTATAAATTGCAATGGTTGAGTGACAATGGTGAGTTGGTGGTGGATAAGCAAGTGTTGCTTACATTCTCCATTGGCAAATATGTGGATAAGGTGCTTTGCGATATGGTTTCCATGGAAGCCGACCATGTGTTGCTTGGTAGACCTTGGCAATATGATAGAGATGTGGTACACAATGGGGTCACCAATCAATACCCTTTCCTTTATAAAGGTAAAAAGGTAGTCCTCTAACCTTTGTCTCCAAGTGAGGTGTGTGAAGATCAAATAAAAATGAGATTGAAAAGAGAAAAAGAGAAGAAAATCAAAGAAGAAAAGAGTCCTTTGAGGGAGAAAAGCTGAAAAGAAAAAGATGGCAAAAAGAGTGAAAAAAGAGAACAAAAGAAGAGAGATAAAAAGAGTGAAAAAAAAATAGAAATAAAAGAAAGTTTGTTCATCAAACCTAAGGAGGTTAAAAGAGTAATGCTAGCTACACAACAAATGTATTTGCTCATTCCCAATTATATGTGCTTGTCTTCTAGTGCCCTTGAGTTGCCTCAAGGTTTTGATACACTTTTAAAGGAGTTTGAGGATGTCTTTCCACAAGACATACCCCATGGCTTGCCTCCTTTAAGAGGAATTGAACATCAAATTGATCTTGTTCCGGGAGCTTCACTTCCTAATAGAGCGGCCTATAGGAGTAATCCGGATGAGACCAAGGAGATTCAAAAGCAAGTTGAAGGGTTGATGGAAAAAGGATGGGTGAAGGAAAGCTTGAGCCCATGTGCAATGCCGGCCATCCTAGTCCCCAAGAAAGATGGCAAATGGAGGATGTGCACGGATTGTAGACCCATCAACAACATCACCGTGAGGTATAGACATCTTATCCCTTGACTTGATGATATGTTGGATGAACTTCATGGTTCTTGTGTTTTCACCAAAATAGATTTGAAAAGTGGTTACCATCAAATTAGAATGAGAGAAGGTGATGAATGGAAAATCGCTTTCAAAACTAAGTTTGGACTTTATGAGTGGTTGGTCATGCCTTTTGGCTTAACCAATGCACCAAGCACTTTCATACGACTCATGAACCATGTGTTGAGACCCTTTATTGGAAAATTTGTGGTTGTTTACTTTGATGATATTTCGATTTATAGTTTAACAATGGATGACCACTTTTACCATGTTAGGAGTGTCTTGGAAGTTCTTAGACATGAAAAATTGTTTGCTAATAGGGATAAATGCACATTTTGCACCAATCAAGTAGTGTTTTTAGGTTTTGTTGTGAGTGCTAAGGGAGTTCACGTGGATGATGAGAAAATTAAGGCTATTAGAGATTGGCCAACACCCAAAAATACGAGTGATGTGAGGAGTTTTCATGGGTTGGCTAGTTTTTATAGGAGATTTGTCAAAGAGTTTAGCACCATAGCATCTCCTTTGAATGACATTGTAAAAAAATGTGGAATTTAAGTGGGAGAGTGAACAAGAGAATGCCTTCAATAAATTGAAGGAGAAGTTGACAAATGCACCCATTCTTGCCCTACCAAAATTTTCCAAATCTTTTGAAATTGAATGTGATGCATCCAATGTTGGCATAGGTGCGGTTTTGTTACAAGAAGGTCACCCAATTGCTTATTTTATTGAACAACTTAAGGGCTATTTTGAATTATTCCACCTATGACAAGGAACTCTATGCACTTGTTAGAGCTTCGCAAACTTGGCAATACTATCTCCTTCCTAAGGAGTTTGTGATTCATAGTGACCATGAGTCACTCAAACATTTGAAAAGCCAAGGAAAGCTTAATAAGAGGCATGCCAAATGGGTGGAGTTCTTGGAACAATTTCCTTATGTGATTAAACACAAGCAAGGCAAGGCTAATGTTGTGGCCGATGCACTTTCAAGGAGATATGCTTTAATCTCCATGCCTGAAACCAAGATATTAGGATTTGATCACATAAAGGACTTGTATGCTCAAGACCATGACTTCTCTAAATTGTTTGAGTTGAGTGAAAAGGGGTCTCACCAAGGATTCTTTAGGCATGAAGGATACTTGTTTAAAAATAAAAGATTGTGTTTGCCTCAAAGTTCTTTGCGTGAACTCATGATTTGTGAAGCTCATAAAGGGGGGGGGGGTTAATGGGACACTTTGGGGTTGAAAAGACTTTAAACATTTTGCATGAACATTTCTTTTGGCCTAAAATGAAATATGATGTCATCAAATTATGTTCTAATTGTATTGTGTGTCATAAGGCAAAGTCCAAAGTCATGCATCAAGGTTTATATACTCCATTGTCAATTCCTACCTCACCTTGATATTTCCATGGATTTTGTACTTGGTCTTCCAAGGTCCAAGAGAGGCAAGGATTCTATTTTTGTGGTAGTTGATAGGTTTTCCAAGATGGAACATTTCATTCCATGTCACAAAGTGGACGATGCTTGCAATGTGGCGGATCTTTTTTTCAAAGAAGGCGTGCGTCTTCACAGATTACCTAGGAGCATTCTGTCGGATAGGGATTCCAAGTTTTTGAGTCATTTTTGGAAAACCTTGTGGGGAAAACTTGGAACCAAGCTTCTTTTCTCCACCACGTGTCATCCTCAAACTGATGGACAAACTGAGGTAGTCAATTGAACACTTTCACAACTCCTAAGGTGTTGCATCAAAGGTAATTTGAAAACTTGGGAAGAATGGTTACCCATGTTGAATTTGCTTATAAAAGGGTAACCAATTCTATCACTTCTTTTTCTCCTTTTAAGGTTGTTTATGGTTTTAATCCCTTGTCTCCTCTTGATTTAATTCCTTTACCTATTGATTCTTCTATTTTGAGCAAGGATGAACTTTCTAGAGCCACTTTTGTTAAGGATCTCCATGAACAGGTGCAGAATAAAATTAAGAAAAAGATGGAGCAATATGCACGACATGCCAACAAAGGGAAAAAGGTTATGGTATTTGAACTGGGTGATTGGGTTTGGTTACATCTAAGGAAGGATAGGTTTCCTTCCCAAAGGAAATCTAAACTTCAACCTAGGGGTGATGGACCTTTCAAGGTCCTGGAGAGGATTAATGACAATGCCTACAAGATTGACTTACCAAGTGAGTATGGGGTGAGTTCTAGTTTTGATGTTGTTGATCTTTCTTCTTGTGATGTAGGTGTTTTGAATGCAATTCCGTGGATAGATTCTTTTCAAGAAGGAGGGGATGATAGAGGGCTATCTAAGAATCATGATGATGGAGGTCCATTCCAAGCCAAAGGTCTAGAAGGAGAGCTTAAAGCACTTCCTTTGGTGAGCTTTGAAGGACCCATGACAAGAGCTAGAACCCAAGCCCTTCAAGATCACATCAAAAGTCTTGTTTATTGTAATAAGCAAGTCTTGTCTATTTTAATCGATTATAACGTTTCTGTAATATATTACACAAGCTAGTGCTGGTTGTCTGGGATGTCTGGGCTGTTCAAGATGTCCGGGTTTGTGCTTAGTCAGGTTGTCTGGAATGTGCATAGCTTGGATGTGCTTAGCTGGGATGTTCGGGTTCTTATATTCGAGTTCTTAGTCAAGATGTCCAAGATGTCTGGGATGTTCGTGCCTAGCCGGGTTGTCTGGGATGTGCATAGCTTAGGTGTGCTTAGCTAGGATGTCTAGGTTCTTATAGTTGGGTTCTTAGTTAAGATGTCCAAGATGTCTGGGATGTTTTTGCCTAGCCGAGTTGTCCGGGATGTGCATAGCTTGGATGTGCTTAGCTGGGATGTTCGGGTTCTTAGTCAAGATGTCCGGGATGTTCGTGCCTAGCCGAGTTGTTTGGGATGTGCATAGCTTGGGCGTGCTTAGCTGGGATGTTCGGGTTCTTATTCAAGATGTTCAAGATGTCCAGGATGTTCGTGCCTAGCCGGGTTGTTCGGGATGTGCATAACTTGGATGTCCTTAGTCGGGATGTCTGGGTTCTGAGTTAAGATGTCCAAGATGTCTGGGATGTCCGTGCCTAGCCAGGTTGTCCGGGATGTGCATATCTTGGATGTGCTTAGCCGGGATGTCCGGGTTCTTAGCCAAGATGTCCGGGATAATCGTGCTTAGTCGGGTTGTCCGAGATGTACATCGCTTGGATGTGCTTAGCCGGGATGTTCTGGTTCTTAGCCAAGATGTCCAAGATGTCCGGGATGTTCCAGCTTATTCGGGTTGTTCGGGATGTGCTTAGTACTTCTATGTATTTATGTTATTTTGTATTGGGCTCTGATATTTCCGCAAATGGGCCTAAAATTACGTTTTTAGGTGTTTATTATAGGTCTCGCCATATAAATACTCAGACTTTGCTATTTTTGGCACTTTTGAATTAATTGAAATTATGCGTTTGCTTGAATTGAGAGCTTAGTCTCTTGTTGGTTCTTGATTGAAACCAAATTGATTTTTATCATGGAAGTTTTCCTTTGTGGCGAATCTTCCTCCGACTTATCGTTCTGTTTGTGGATCGTGGCGTCATTCCTAATCATTCCTTAATCTACTCCATTTTTCTATTTGAAATTTAAATCACAATTCATGAAATCTTGATGTTGCAATCCGGAAACGATCTCAAACCAAACATTCATGTCTTGGGAGTCATCAAAACCATTTTATTCTTTTTCAGTTTTAAATTTTTATTACTTCTCTCTTAATAATTATCCACTATTCTTATGTTGTTAGTTTTTTTTTTCTATAATTTTAATTTTTTCTTTTTCTTTTTTACTTTATAGTTTAAATAGATAAAAAGGAATGGAGTGTCTCTTTCTACTAGTTATTAATAAAGGAAATACCTCTTTTTTGTTAATTATTTTTGGTGTCTACTTTTATTAAGACAACTTTACGCTTTAAAATTTTAATAAAAATATACTACTTTTATTAATAGTATAGATTATTATTATTATTACTATTATTAATAAGATTACATATTTTTTAAATAATATATTGAATCAGATAAAATAGATGATACATTTTTTTCTCCAAATATTTCATATGCATGTTAAATTAGCGTTAATGAGTTCAAAATTACAAAAGATAAGAAAGGCAAAATATTAAAATTTACTATACTTGATTTTACCAAAATGAGGAAAAGCATACCATCAACATACTAGTCAGTGTATGAACTGCAAAATCCATCATTAAATGCTACGATCTATGCCATAAAAAATTCTTAAAATTGTATCCCTAAAAGCAAAAGCTTGACAAATTTCTCATATATATGGCTGCTAATATCCACCTTATTTGGTGTTTATTAACAAGTTTCCCCAAAATTTTAGGACAAAAATATTCAATTATCACTTCCTTCCATTAATTATTTTAATGCCTATTATAGTAATTAAATATTTCTTGTTTTAAAAATAAAATAATATATTTCTCTCACATCTCTCATCTCTCTCACTTTAGGCAACAATCTCTTACGATTTCAGAATTATTATCATCCCAAGTACAGGTTGGTGGTAGTGTGAATAAACCATAGAACCAAAATAATGATTTCATTTTTAGGCATGGGGAAAGTCCTAATAAAGAAAAGGGTGCCTGTAAATTTTGGTAGGACGAGAGAACTATGAGCAATAAGCACTACATCATGAACAACGGACTAAGAGGAATTTACGAATGTTATGTGAAAGAAATGACCTAAACGTGACACTGATAGATTTTTATATACTTAATGATGTAATCATTCTCACAAATAATATTAGATCAATGCAGAATAAAATAGAATATAAATACCTCCCGTCATTGTTCCTTGAATCGAATTGTAATACTGCAATGTGAAGTGATTTCTTGAGTCTTCCAAACTCTTATCTCAATTTGCACTAGATGGTGTACATGCAATTATATGTGAGTGAGTTCAGGGACCCAGAAATTGAAGGCACACACCTATATATATACCTTTTCCATAAAAGGTGGTTTTGTGTGTACGATTAGAATGGAAAGTTAACAGCGGTTGTAATAAGGGGTAGTTAACCATAGGAATAGTTAACCAATTAAGGTTGGTTACAAAATAAAACCAACATTCTCCCACTTGGTTCACATATCCCATCATTTACATAATGAGAAATAAAATACATGAATCATGGCGATAGGTCCTCTAATGTATGTGAGCATTATCTTCCATGTATCACATTGCATTATATTTCTCAAGCCCATATAACTTAATGAATAAACCCAACGTTTATTCTAGGTCCAAACTTTATTGATGTTTCTCAAAATTAATAACTTTAGATGCGCATAATCTGAATGAAAACATCACAATAGAGTTTTATCAAAACAATATCGTTATTACATAAAGGAACCATGTTCCATTCTATCTACATGATCCTTAAATTTAAATGGTGGCATGCCCTTAGTTAAAAGATCAACAATCATTAATTCAGTGCTAATGTGCTCAATAACCACTGTATTATCTTTAACACGTTCTCATATGGCTAGATACTTAATGTCGATGTCCTTGCTTCGACTACAACTTTTGTTATTCTTAACCATAAAAACAGCAGCTGACTTATCACAATATATCCTCAATGGCCTAGAAATATAATCCATGACTCTAAGCCCATAAATAAAACTTTTCATCCATACACCATGTGAGGTAGCCTCAAAACAAGAAATGAACTCAACCTCCATAGTGGAAGTAGCAGTCAAAGTCTGCTTGACACTTCTCCAAGAGACAGCTCCGCTGGCTAGCATAAATACATATCCTGAAGTGTATTTTCTCGAATCAATGAAACCAACGTAGTCTGAATCAGAGTGGTCAATTACTTCCAAATTGTCAGTTTGTCTATACATAAGCATGTAATCTTTAGTCCTTTGAAGGTATCTCATCACTTTCTTTGCAGCTTTCCAATGGTCTAAACCTGGATTACTTTGATATCTCCCTAATACTCCAATAGCAAAAGCAATATCAGGTCTTGTGCAGACCTGAGCATACATAATGCTTCCAACAACTGAAGCATAAGGAATGTTCTTCATTTGTTCCCTCTCTAGATCATTCTTGGGGCACTCACTTAAATCAAGCTTATCACCCTTCACAATAGGAGCTACACTTGGTGAACAATCACTCATCCTGAATCTTTCCAAACTTTATTGATATAGGTCTCTTGAGATAAACTAAGAATACCTCGTATTCTATCTTTATGGATCTTAATGCCAATAACATAAGAGGCATCACCTATATCCTTCATATCAAAATTTTTGGAGAGAAATTGTTTCATATCGTATAACAAACCCTTATCATTGGTTGCAAGTAAAATGTCATCCACATATAGAATAAGAAAACAAATTTTTCTCCCACTGACCTTCTGGTATGTACATTGATCCATAGTATTTTCCACAAAACCAAATAAGGAAATAACATCATGAAATTTTAAATACCATTGACGGAAGGCTTGTTTCAATCCATATATAGACTTCTTAAGCTTACACACCAATTTCTCATTGTCACTAGAGAAAAATCCTTTTGGTTGTTTCAAATAAATCTCTTCCTCTAGATTTCCATTGAGAAAAGTTGTTTTCACATCCATTTGTTGCAGCTCTAAGTCAAAATGTGCAACCAATGCTAGGATGATACAGAGGGAATTTTTCTTCGACACAAAAGAAAATGTCTCCTTATAATCGATCCCTTCCTTTTGATTAAATCATTTGGCTACGAGTCTTGCTTTATATCTCTCAATGTTGCCTAATGAGTCTTTCTTTGTCTTAAAAAACCCATTTACATCCAATGGCTTTTGCACCATCAGGTAACTGAACAAGATCCTAGACTCTATTTGATGCCATAGAATTCATCTCATCATGCATAGCATCATACCATAAATTTGATTCTTTACAATTCATGGCTTGTGAAAACGTTTCAGGATCATTTGCAACTCCTATGGTATAATCAGACTCTTGCAAATACACCACATAATCACTAGGTATTGCTGATTTCCTTACTCTAGTAGATTTTCGTTATATTGAGACATCAGCTTCTTGAGGAACTTGTTGTTCGGCTGGTTGGTCAACAATTTCTTCATGTTCCTCATGAACAACTTGATCTACTAGATTATCAGCAGATTGTGGATCCTGTATGATTGGTTGTATAACACTCGATTGAACTGGAGGGGTATTTTGGACAACAACCAGTCTCACGTTTGAAGTGTATATTTGAGCAATTGAATAATCCTTCTAAGAAAAAAAATCTTTGTATTGATCGCTCCTACTAATTAAGTCATTCTCAAGAAATTTAGCATTTCTTGATTCCACAATCCTAGAGTTGTGAGATGGACAGTAAAATCTATATCCCTTAGACTTTTCAGCATATCCAATGAAATGCCCACTAATAGTCCTCTGGTCAAGCTTCTTTTCTTGTGGGTTATAAATTCTAACTTCAAACGGGCATCCCTAAACGCATACATGTCGTAAACTCGGTTTCCAACCTTTAAATAACTAAAATGGCATTTTTTGGAACAGCCTTAGTTGGAACTCAATTTAATATGTATATTGCCATCTTAAGTGCCTCTTTCCACAAGAACTTAGGAAGCTTAGAACTATTTGTTGGATATAGGGGGAGCATCATGAAGATTGGAAGCATATGATTCAAGTTTGGTTTTGAGCTTTCAACATGCTTGGATGCTTTGAAGATTATAATTGATTCAAGTGTAAGAGAAAGGCTAATCTGGTGAGCCATATTATGCACTCATTCATTCATTCACTTAAATGTTTTTAAAGAAAATAACAAAGATTTGATAGTTTGGTTAAGGTTTTAATCCAGGTGAAAGGTTTTTGGAAAAATGTTAAGTTTCACTGGATTAATCGATTACTTAAGGTAATAATCGATTAATATGTTCTTTATTCAATTTGGAAAATATTTTATGAACATTGTAATCGATTACCTATCGGGATAATCGATTATTTGATACTTGTTTGAAACTAAACTACCTGGTTAATGAAATTAATCGATTACTTAAGGATTGTAATCGATTACATAGTTAAACATGTTTTAAAGCCTTTCTGTGAAGTCAATTGCCACAGAACGTAATCGATTACTTAGGCTTTGTATGAAAAATCACTTTGCTGATTTAATCGATTACCAAAGATTGTAATCGATTACTCATTCAATTTGAAAATACACGTTTTCTGTTTTAATCGATTACAACATATTTTAATCAATTACATAGTGTAATTTGTAACTTTTAGAACTTCTATTTTAATCGATTACAGCTCGGGATAATTGATTATTTTGCTCGTTGCAAATCCCAGAATCATTTTTTGAACGGATTAATCGATTACATAGTTATTATAATCGATTACATAAGATAAATAATCGATTATTAGGCGCGTTTAATCGATTATAGTCAATTACAAATTCTGTTATAAATAGGAATAGAGGTTGAGCTTATTTCACAACTTGAGAATTCGTATTTCTGAGTATACACAAGCTTCACAAGCAATTCCTAAGTGATTTTCTAAGTGTTTTACTTCTTGTCTCATTCAAAACATCAATGGGTCTTTGAATGATTCTTGAGCAAGATTATTTTCAAGATTAAGGAGAAGTATGTTATGAGTTTGATTTCTTCTCAACCTGATTTGGTAACTCATTTGCATTCATTCATTGGATCATCAAGTTATCTCTCCTTAATTGTTGTGTGTAAATTTCATTCTGAATTTCTGTGTAAAATTGCTATTGTAAAGTGGATTCTTGCTTGTATCTAGAGAAGGATTCTCTAGTGTAAAGAACAGCGTAGTGTTCTCTGGTTCTTTATCTCTTAGAATCTAATAGTGCTTTAGATTTCTGATCTTTATCTAGGGTTGATAAAGGGGAGATGTTGTAACTGCATGTAAGAACAAGATATTTTATAATAGTGGAACTCTGACCTAGTGTTGGTTGGAAGAAACTGGATGTAGTTTCAAGTTTTGAAGTGAACCAGTATAAATTGTTTGTGTGTTGATTCTATATCTCTATTCTCATCTAATTCGTTGATATTTAATTCTTTGATTCATATTCATTGTTCAACAAGTTTAGTTTTTGATCTATTGAATTTTTAGGCTGAGATATTTGATTGAGTAAATTAATTTCTTGGTTTTGAAAGTGATAAAAATCCTGAAACTCTGATTTGAATTTGATTTTAAAATACCAAGGTTTTAACCAATTCACCTCTCTCGGTTATTGTGAAGTATTCCTATTATTTTCACTATTGAGCATACTTCGCACCATATCCAATAATGTTCGGTTTCTTCTTTTTGCTACACCATTCTGATTCGGAGAACCAGGCATAGTGTATTGGGCAACAATCCCATGCTCTTCAAGAAATCTCGCAAATGGACCAGGTGCTTGTCCATCTTCAGTGTATCTACCATAGCATTCTCCACTTCTATCCGATCTCACGATCTTAATTTGCTTATCACATTGATTCTCTATCTCAGACTTAAATACCTTAAAGGCATCTAACGCTTCATACTTATTATTAAGCATGTAGAGATACATGTATCGTGAATAATCATCTATAAAGGAGATGAAGTATTTCTGACCATAGACGTCCATATCAAGACAATAGATATATGTATGTATAATCTCTAATAATTTAGTACTCCTCTTGGCACCCTTTTTAGACTTGTTTGTGTGCTTTTCCTTAATGCAATTTATACAAGTCTCAAAATTGGTGAAATCTAAAGTATTAAGTACTCCATCATTCACTAATCTTTTAATTCTCTGAATGGAGATGTGTCCTAATCTCTGATGCCACAGCATAGAGGAATCCTCATTCATAACACATCGTTTGATGTCAACATTAACATGCATAACATCATAAGTGGTATCATTTTGCAAATTAATATATAAAAGACCATCACATAAAATACCATTCCCTATGAGATCAGAATTATAAAATAAACTGAAAGATGTCTCATAAAATGAAAAGGAATAACCAAATGGTACAAGTCTTGAAACTGAAATTAGATTCATAGAAAAACTAGGAACATAAAAAGTCTTTTCCAAATTCAAAATAAACCACTTCTTAAAACTAAACTGCAGGTTCCAATGGCCTCCACAGGTGAACTTATCTTGCTACCTGAATAGATGCACAGTTCACTGCCCACTAGTTTCTTTAGATTTTGCATACCCTGCAAGGTATTTCAAACATGGATTGTAGAACAAGATTCAATCCACCATGTGTTATGATTTTTGTTAATCATATTAGATTTATACCCAAATTTAGGAGAATTCTCTCCTTCCAAATTGGGTAATTATCCCCTCTCAATTACGGAAATTCAATATAACTAACAGGTTGTACCACTACAAATTATATGCTTATTATAAAAATTTGAGGCAAAAATAAATCATTATCATGCTTTACCAATGTAAAACATGCTCAAAGAATTATGAATTTAGTGACATAAAATTTGCCTATAGGCCAAAATTTTAATTCAATAAAATTCATATGAACTTAATGATAAAACATATCAGTTATATTTCCTAATCCTTGTGGGCAAATCAAGAACATAACTTAATAATTTTATCCTAATTAATCATACAAAAACATGGTAAAAATTCTTGTGAGATGATATTTATCATATTACATACGACTAATTACAATTAATGTTATTTTCCTTATGTGATCTAGAGGCTCTGAATTTATAATTTAACTAACTAAGGGCTCTATGGCCAAACCTTAATTAATTAAATTATAAAGATCACTAAACATTTATTTATTCATTATACATACTTTATGATAAAACAATTATATTTTCCATTCCTATAGGTAACTCAATAATATAAGTTAATATTTTATCTTAATTAACCATATAAAATATAACAAAAATTCCTATAGGTTAAGATTTATTATATCATGTATGATCAATTATAATTAATATCAATTATGTGTTTCCTTTACCAATTAATCAACACGTGCTTTGTCAAAATTTTTTTTGTTAACCTTGCAAACATATATGAAGGAAATCGAGTTTTTTACTTTTGATGTTATTTTGTCATTTTGTGCCAATTTTATAATGCTTAGCTGTATCACATACATAAGTGATAAATTTTCCTATCAAAAGCATCTTCCTTGGTCAAAACAAGTATATTGGCCAAGCAAAATTTTAATATGAATTTATAGAGGATAAGATGACAAAATAACATTTCTTGCATCATAAAAGCATTGAAAACAAGAACTTGCTTTTACTTTTCAGAGTAAAGGTACAAGAACATGCACATTATCTTGATAATGTCAAAATCAAAAGGAATTATCGTTTTGAAACTTAATAAAACGACACACACTTAAGTTGTCTTCAACCTTAAGCAAAAGAATATAGAAGCACGCAAAATTTTAAATCACGGTTTCTAATTAAAAAAAAAATCTTCCTTTCATAAAATTTTACACCATTTTCATGATTTAAAGTCTAGAATCATTAGAAATCTATTTTCTTTATGATTCTTAAAATCAAACTTTATTTTAAGACTTTAAATCAAAATATCCAATAAAATCCAAAAAATTCAAAACGTAAAAACAAGGTAGAGGTTGAACCATGCTTTGATACCAAATGTTAGATTTTTATATACTTAATGATCTAATCATTTTCCTAAATAATATTAGATCAATGCGGAATAAAACAGAATATAAATACCTCCCGTCATTGCTCCTTGAATTGGGTTGTAATACTGCAATGTGAAGTGATTTCTTGAGTCTTCCAAACTCTTCTCTCAATTTGCACTATGCACTTATATGTGAGTGAGTTTAGGGACCTAGAAATTGAAGACACACACCTATATATATATACTTTTTCCATCAAAGGTGGTTTTACGTGTATGGTTAGAATGAGAAGTTAACAATGGTTGTGATAAGGGATAGTTAACCATAGGAATAGTTAACCAATTAAGGTTGGTTACAAAATAAAACCAACACATACAAGTGAGAGAAATATCTTATTGTTTATTTTTTAAAATAAAAAACATTTAATTACTATAATAGGCAATGGCAGAGTTAGCAAAAATTATTAACCCATGTCAAATTTTAAGTAGTGTCAAATTTTATTTTTAATCCTAATTAATTATATAAGTATATATAATTATTAAAAAAAATTATCCACCACTCATTAA
>PYAF01005688.1:769799-782272 GCA_007407185.1 Glycine tomentella
TATATATATATATATATATATATATATATATATCTTTTGCCATGATAAAATAATCAGGGTTGTCCAAGAAGTGAAGGCATGTAGAAAGCATGGCTTTGTGCAATCTCAATGCGTTCCCGAGGATCATTCAGATTTTCATCCCTAAGAGCTTGGAGAATAGCTTCTGATGACTGTTCCCTGGGAAATGCAAAATGCATCAATATCAAGGTAAAGAAACTTGTATCATAGCCCATGCGCATTCAGTCCTTATACTTTAGTTTATGTACAATTTTTGTCTCTTTAGTTTTAATTATTCACATTTAGTTATCATAGTTTTCTAATTGTTAAAATAATATCCTCCATCCCAAATTTTGTCAAATAATTAACGAAAATATGATGAAGGTGTGATATAATATTGATTTGTGTAAATTCTTAAGGAAAATTACAAAAAATTTAAATGAAAATAAAAAAGATTCAAAGTACTGATTTTGGGCATTGTTTTTTTTTAAAAAAAAAAATATTTAAGCATTTCATTAATTTTTCCTTTATTAATTTATACAAATCAATATTGTGTAATAACTCTTTTACATTCTTGTCATTTTTTAATCAGAATTTGAGGAGAGAGATTTAATTTTAATGATTGAGAAATTATATGAATAAAATGCAAGCAATTAGAATCGCATATAGGAAGCAAGTGTTGGTGGGCCTCCTTAAGTATTGGGCCAACCACTTTTATTATTAAAAACAAAAACAAGGGATAAAAAGGAGCTAGGTGAATGGTGCGCCGTTGCTTTTTTTTTTTTTTTTTCACTTTCTTGTGCCTCGCTGGAGAGAAAAATAAAAAGTTTTGCTCACTTTGTGGTATTGGTTGGATACTTATTTGTGCTTTGTTTTTAATGAAATTTTAACCAATTGTTTCTAATATTGTGGACTTTCATCCGGTATACTCAGAACTTTATTTTTCTCATATTTTGGTAGAAGATATTTTTACCTTGTTGTGGGTCTCTTATTTGAATATTATTGCATTGTTGATTTCCAACTATTTTAAGAATGAGTAGGCATTTATTTGTGAGGTTCTGTTGTAGAAACTCTTTGTTGTCCTCTTTGATATTTTACATAGTGGAGAATTTTTCTGGACTTGGTCCCGTGGTTTTTTGTCCCTTACACTGGGGGTTTTCCACATTCAAATTGTTGGTGTTCTTCTTGCTGTTATCTCTTTTTTTTTTTCTGCACTCTTGGATTTTTGGATTGTCGTATATTACACTTTTCACAAGTTCACTCAAGTGGGAAAGGTTTTATTTACCACTGCATATTTGTGTAATTTTTCTGCCGCGCATACGTGCCTTTCCCAACAGCTGGCACCAGAGCTGGTTTATTTTTCTGGGAAATTTGCTTGATTGAATGATGGAGCCTAATTACGGTAGAATGATTAGTTTGAACGGAACTAATTACCACAAGTGGAGAGGTAAGATGAAAGATTTACTATTTGTGAAAAAATTATATTTATCTGTGTTTGCTACTTTGAAACCTGATAATAAATCTGATGAAGAATGGACTTTTGCGCATGAGATGGTTTGTGGTTTTATTCGTCAATGGGTAGATGATAATGTTTTAAATCATATTGCTAATGATTCCCATGCCATAAATTTGTGGGACAAACTTGAAACCTTGTATGCTTCTAAAACAGAGAACAACAAATTGTTTTTGCTGACTATGAATTTGAGGTATAAGGAAGGTACTTCTATTTCTGATCACCTAAGTGATTTTCAAGGTTGCTTTGATCAGTTGTCTGACATGGGTGTAAAATTTGATGATGAAATTTTGGGACTTTGGTTGCTTAATACTCTACCTGATTCTTGGGAAAATCTTTGTGTTACTTTGACTAGTTTTGCTCCTGGTGGTATTGTGACCATGGATTTTGTAAAAACTGCTATTTTGAATGAAGAAGTCAGACGACGTACTCAGCAGGCATCCTCTTCACAGGTATAGGTTTTGGTCACTGAAAACAATGGAGAAGTACAAGCAGGGATCAAGAAGGAGGTCACAAAGGTAAAAGCAAGCGCAGAAGCAAATCAAGGTCTGAGCAGAAAACTTACAAGTGCAATTATTGTGGTAAAAAGGGTCATCTTCAAAAGTTTTGTTATAAGCTGAAGAATGATAACAAAGGCAAGCAAGAAAAGAGAAATAATGAGAATGGTGATAATGTTGCCACTGCTAGTGCAGGAGATCTTTTGATTGTTTATGATGAGAACTTGATCAGTGTTGCATGTGATGACTCTAGCTGGGTTGTTGACAGTGGTGCCAGTTTTCATGTGACTTCTAAGAAGGATTTGTTCTCATCTTATACTCCAGGTGATTATGGTGTGTTGAAGATGGGTAATACCGATACGTCAAAGGTGATTGGAATTGGTACTGTTTGTTTGGAAACTACCATAAGAACAAAGTTGATTTTGAAGAATGTCAGGCACACACCAGACATCCGTTTGCATCTGATTTCTACTAGTGTTCTAGATGATGATGGTTATTTTAATACCTTTGGTGGTGGACGGTGGAAGCTCACTAAGGGTTCCTTGATTGTGGCACGAGGTAAGAAGTTTTCAAGTTTGTATTGGATGAAAGCTTCTGTTTTAGTTGATGCTATAAATGCTATTGACTGTGATAGTTCGTCAGATTTATGGCACAAGAGACTAAGTCACATTAGTGAGAAGGGAATACATTGTTTGGCCAAGAAGAATCTTCTTACAGGTTTAAAATGTGCAAGGTTAGAAAAATGTGCTCATTGTTTGGCTGGGAAACAAAATAGAGTTTCTTTGAAGAGCCATCCTCCCTCCCGAAAATCAGAAGTACTTGAGTTGGTGCATTCAGATCTTTATGGTCCTATGAGGACTAAGACTTTCAGTGGTGGACTATATTTTGTTACTTTTATAGATGACCATTCGAGAAAGCTTTGGATTTATGTCTTGAAGACTAAAGACCAAGTGCTTGGTGTTTTTAAACAGTTTTAGGTTTTGGTTGAGAGAGAAACAGGGAAGAAACTGAAATGTATTTGCACTGATAACGGTGGCGAGTTTTGTGGACCTTTTGATGAATACTGCAGGCAAATGGGTATTCAACACTAGAAAATGCCCCCCAAGACTCCTCAGCTCAATGGCTTGATAGAAAGGATGAATAGGACATTGATGGAGAGAGTCAGATGTTTGCTTTCTGAAGCAAAGTTACCAGCTTCTTTTTGGGGTGAGGCTTTATGTACTGTTGCACATGTTATTAATTTGTCTCCTGTTGTTGCTTTACAGGATGATGTTCCTAACAGAGTGTGGTATGAGAAGGATGTTTCCTATGACCATCTTTGTGTTTTTGGCTGTAAAGCATTTGTGCATGTGCCAAAAGATGAGAGGTCCAAGTTAGATGTCAAGACAAAGGAATGTATCTTCATTGGTTATGGCCATGATGAATTTGGCTTTAGATTTTATGATCCGGTTGGAAAGAAGCTTGTTAGAAGCCGTGATGTTGTTTTTATGGAGGATCAAACCATTGAAGATATTGGGAAGGCAGAGAAATCAGAGTCTTCGAGTATTGATGATTTAGTTGATTTTGATCCAGTTCCTGATACAGATACGCCTGATGTAGCAGATTTTGACAATCATGGTGATGCCTCTACTCATATTCAAGATGATCTAGTTGAGAATATTGATAATGATGATGCTGGTAATTCTGTTGAGTCTGATGTTCCTTTTAGAAGGTCTTCTAGACAACATTTGCCTTCTACTCGTTATTCATCTGATGAATATGTGCTCCTTACTAACGGGGGAGAACCTGAGTGCTATGAAGAAGCTATGGAAAATAAGTACAGGAAAGAACGGATTGCAACCATGAAGGATGAGATGAAGTCTTTGCATGATAATCATACTTTTGCGTTGGTCAAGTTGCCTAAGGACATGAAAGCTTTGCAAAATCGGTGGATTTATAGATTAAAGACTGGAGAAAACAATTATGTTCCACAATACAAAGAAAGATTAGTTGTGAAAGACTATCGTCAGAAAAAGGGCATTGATTTTGATGAAATCTTCTCTCCTGTTGTTAAAATGTCTTCCATCCGAGTTATTTTTGGTTTGGCAACCAGTCTTGACTTAGAGGTTGAGCAGATGGATGTGAAAACTGCTTTCCTTCATAGTGATTTGGAAGAAGAAATTTACATGGAGCAACCTGAAGACTTTGTGGTGAAAGGTAAAGAGAATTATGTTTGCAAGTTGAAGAAAAGTTTGTATGGGTTGAAACAAGCCCCGAGGCAGTGGTACAAGAAGTCTGAGTGTTATGATCCAACAGGGATTCAAGAAGACTACTTCAGATCATTGTGTTTTTGTGCAGAAATTCTCTGATAGTGATTTTATTATTTTATTGCTATATGTTGATGACATGTTGATTGTTGGTCATAATTTGTCTAGAATTAAGAGGTTGAAAAAGGAGCTTAGCAAGTCTTTTGTGATGAAAGACTTGGGACCAGCAAGACAGATTCTTGGCATGCATATTACTCGTGATCGAGAAGCCAAGAAGTTGTGGTTGTCACAAGAGAAGTGCATTGAGAAAGTACTTCAACGTTTTAGTATGGATAAAGCTAAAGTGGTAAGTACACCTCTGGCTTCACACTTTAGGCTTAGCACTAGACAAGCTCCTTCTAGTGATAAAGAAAAAGAAGACATGCAATTTGTTCCCTATGCATCTGCAGTAGGAAGTTTGATGTTTGCAATGGTTTGCACTAGGTCTGATATAGCCCATGCAGTTGGTGTTGTTAGTTGTTTTCTTTCCAATCCTGGTATTGAGCATTGGAAAGCTGTGAAGTGGATGTTGAGACATCTTCGTGGTACTTCTAATTTGAAATTGTGTTTTGGAATTGGGGAGCCTATTCTTTGTGGTTACACTGATTCTGACTTGGGAGGGGATGTTGATTCTAGAAAATCTACTTCTAGTTATTTGATTACCTTTGTAGGGGGAGCTGTGGCTTGGCAGTCTAAGTTGCAAAAATGTGTTACATTGTCTACAACTGAGACTAAGTTCATTGCTATTACTGAGGCATGTAAACAGTTGCTTTGGATGAAAAAGTTTGTGCAAGAACTTGGTTTTGAGCAGCAGAGGTATATTTTATTTTGTGATAGTCAAAGTGCTATTCACCTTGGCAAGAATCCTACATTTCATGGTAGATCTAAACATATTCATGTGCAATATCATTGGATACATGATGTTTTAAATTCTAAGTTACTGGAACTTGAAAAGATTCATACAGATGATAATGGTTCTGATATGATGACAAAGACACTACCAAAGTGGAAGTTTGAAGCTTGTCGATTTATTGCCGATTTGGCATTTGCCTCCACTTGAGTCGTAGGGGGAGTTTGTTGGTGGACCTCCTCAAGTATTGGGCCAACCACTTTTATTATAAAAAAAAGGGATAAAGAGGAGCTACGTGAATGTTGCGCCGCTGCTTGTTTTTTGTTTTCACTTTCTTCTGCGCTGCTGGAGAGAAAAAGAAAAAGTTTTGTTCACTTTGCGATATTGGTTGAATACTCATTTGTGCTCTGTTTTGGATGAAATTTCAACCAGTTGTTCTTAATATTGTGGGCTTTCATCTGGTATACTCAGAACTTTATTTCTCTCATATTTTGGCAGAAGATATTTTTACCCTGTTGTGGGTCTCTTATTTGAATATTGTTGCATTGTTGATTTTCCACTATTTTAAGAGTGCGTAGGCATTTATTTGTGAGTTTCTGTTGTAAAAACTCTTTGATATCTTACATAGTGGAGAATTTTTCTGGACTTAGTCCCATGGTTTTTTGTCCCTCACACTGGGGGTTTTCTACGTTAAAATTGTTAGTGTTCTTCTTCTTGTTATCTCTTTATTTTTTCTGAACTCTTGGATTTTGGATTGTCGTATATTATGCTTCTCACAGGTTCATACAAGTGGGAAAAGTTTTATTTACCACTGCATATTTGTGTAATTTTTCCGTTGTGCATATGTGCCTTTCCCAACAGCAAGGGAGTCTAGTTGGTTGAACAAAATATGTAAATTATTGTATATTCATAGATACGTGTCTTCCTATAGATAAAAAAAAAAATCACATTTAGGGGTGTAATTAAGTTTAATTTCAATGAGTTATATTATTCATATACAACGACTAATATAACATTTTATGTGTGTGTCTCTCTCAATCATGTCATATTTATTACATCTCATGTTTCTCTCACCTTGATTTATGAGTTGTTGTAAAAATAACATTTTTCAATTTTAATTAGTTTTCAAAATCATAAGCAGGAAGGGTCATGTCAAGAGGCATATATATAATGGTTGCTAGAAATTAGTTACCTGGATATCAATATTTTATACAGTGTCTTCAGGATGGGGCAGAGTTCAACAGGAGCAACCGGCTTGTTTTCTTGAGGATGCAACACATTCAGGCTTGAATGGCTCAAAAGTTCAAAAAATGCCTCCACTGCAGAGACACCCTACAAAAATAAATAGCAGTCATTTTTTTCAGTCAGAAGAATTTGAGTGAATCAATTAAGACAAAATGTTGAGTGTGAGGAGAAATTAACAAATTAAGGAAAAATCCTCCCTTCTCTTGTGAAGGATATTAACTCCACAACTTAGCCAAGAAAAGCATTTATGATGGCCAATTATCCACAGCAGTTTGTTGCTGCAGCTTGCAGAATATCAAAGTGGTCAAACGCATCCCACTTGTATCTCACTTTCACATTTTACAAAATAATTGTTCTTGTGGGATATATATGAACTATGAATTATTAACCCTTTAGTTCTGGGAAATCACTTGTGTTTTTTAAATTGTCCTCACACTTAAAGCATGAAAAGCACTATCATATTTGTCAAAGAAGATAAAGAAAGTTTCCCTTTGTTCATGCTCTCTTAAATCTAACTACAAATTTTAAGCCTCAAATGCCAATCATAATACAAGGGAAATCCCATTCTAAATCAGTAACTAGAATGTAGAAAATGTTAATAAGAAGAAATAGAAAACCACATCTGTGATTCTGAATCCATTTTAAGAATGCCAAAACCACTTTATGTTTTCATAGTGAAAAAAAAAAAAAAAAAAATCTATCATTGAAATTGTAGGGATGCTTTAACATATTATACTATTTGTACATTCCAAAGTGCAATTGGCACACCTAAGGAATTTAGAATAGGTGTTGGGAAACTAATAAGTGGAAAATTACAGAACATACCTGAATCATTCCTTTGCCACTGATGCTGTCACCCATGTCTGGGCTTAATTCACCCTTAGCTAACATCTGACCATACCATGCGTTACGACCCTTTAGTAAAGTCACATAAGTGTCAGCCAATAGTGGCCCTGCAAGTTTCTCAGGTTCTTCAGCCAACAAATGAGTGATAAATATCATCTCTGATGTGCAGTGTGCAAAGTATACAGATTTGCTGGTAGCACTCTCATTGGTAAGGGCTGCTACCATTCCTGACAATAATAAGAAAGTAAATGTAAGCTGTGGAAATGAAACAAGGCAGGTTCCTATTGTCACAGTCAAATTTTCCCATTGGCCACTCGTAATACTAAACAAAATGAAGAGAACAAGAATTAGCATTAACCCAAAACACTACAGATCAAAAGTGTATTGTCAAAAATAATAAATTCTAGTTATGAATGAATGATCTAGCCACTTAGCATTGCGAGAATCAACCATAGTTGGAAAACATAAGAATTTCAATTTTCGTAAAACTACAATAAAAATAACTGTTCTGTTATATGACTACATAAAAAGTTGATAACCATTAGAGACCATATAGTTGCAGAGCTATGAAATTACTTAATAGATTGCAATAATATCACATATTGAATGTTTGATTTGCTTTATTTAGCATAAAAGAAGTGTCTTGTTAATTCTATGTCGTTTATCAAATAATTAGATAAAAAAAATTATGGATTAATGGTTTGATAGGTTTCCTATACCATTTTATTCCTTTTTGATATATTTGAAGCAATTGATAGGAGATTTTATGGAAGAATAAACAGGATTTTTGGACCAAATTAGTTGCAAATTCACTTTGCTTATGATCTTTATGCAGCAGTACAAAAGGCAAAATTTACACTATAAACATGCAAATTGGATAACTCCATTTCAACAACTTTTAAGCAGACAAGACCATGGAACCTATTGGTGTTATTCTGAGGTCAAAATGCATGGCCATGTAGTTTCCGTTTCTTGACACGGCAAGGCCATGTTTTCAATCAGAACAATGAAGGTTCTTATCTTTTACAGTGTATACACCTTGGGAAGGAGGAGAGAGGTAGGAACCAAAAATAGAAAGTGATGTATGTGATGGTGCTAGGAAAGGAAAAGAGAGGTAAATAAGATGAGTGTAAAAAATGGTGTATATAAATGAGGTTGTTCCAATAGTCTAATTAAGGCATAGTTACAGAATTATCTCAAAAGTTCATGACCGTTGTCGCATATATACCTGGTAACTATGGTCCAAGGCATGGCCGTGTTACTTGATGACTGTTTGGAAATGTTTTATTGCTCTAAAAGTGAATAACCCCGATTCACTACACTATAGTAGATAAACTTTATAGTCTATTCTATAATTATGGTAAGATTAAACTTTGATTTGTACACAATAACACACTGAAATTCTTAGCATAGTCGCTTGGAGTCAGTACTGAAACCAAGCCAGTACTCCTAGGAAAAACAGACTTCAACGAGAGTTGGACCAAACAATAGCAAAGATGATGTTCAGATATTTGGAATATGGAAAGGAAAAAAGTTGGACACAATTTCTGGACAGCCAACTAGCATATGCAAGGAGAAAAAGATCTTAAGAAAACTGAAAATGCATAATATCATATTAAAGCAAATGGACCAATGATAAAGCTTTTAAACGCTTATTTGACTTCCCTATGGATCTCAACTAGCTTTCTTTCATCTGTTCATTCCGCCTATCATCATTCATCGAAGTTACTTTGTAAGCTCATTGCAATGCTTGTATAGCATTCAAAACTGAAATGGGGGCCAAAACTGAAGAAGTAGAATGGCATCACAAAGGGTTATCCACAAAAATCGCAACCATTATAACATATATAAGACATGGCAATACAGATTACTACAAGTTACTTCTTAGCTGTAAAGCTTGTGCTATTAACTAATTTGAACCTTACCTGCACCAATTGCATAGACATTTTTCAAGCCACCCATAACCTCATGGGTGACAAGGTCATTGTTGTCCCAGACAATAAAATGTGGTTGTCGTAGAAACTTTGCAAGAGGTTTCCTCCATTTCTCATCACCGCATATTCGGGCATTGGCATACTCCTTGTTGTATATTTCTGAGGCAATATTTGGACCACCAAGATAAAGTATGTTCTCCATAGGCACTCCAGCTGTCAAAGTATGCATTGGAAAGAGTTGAGAATGAGGGAAGATAAAAATAGATATACTACCAAATTACCAGCTTCCATTGGTTGGCATCAAATAAATTCTATATAACAAATAGCAGTACCTACCTGGTGGACTATCACAGTTTATATGGATTTGGATTCTCTAAAGTGAGAAGTATACTTTAGAGGACAAGTACAGAGTAATCAACTATTGAAACTTTAACAACTTCCCTATGATTTATTTTATAAGTTATTACTGTACTTTATACTCTAAAATGCAGAAGAGAAGCCAAATCCGTGATATGTAATATACCTAAATATGGCATAAATTTCAGTGAAATGAACTTGCTAGGTGTCGATTGGAAGTTTGAGTTTCACATTCATTCAAATAAACAAGGAAAATTATCTCCACGAATAAAACTCACAATAATGCTGCGGAAGTTTCTTTGACTAGACTTCATCTCTAGCTGTACTGGTCAAAAGAAAGGTTATTCATGAAGTATGCATACACCAAATAGCAGGTGGATGTGACTGTATGAAAAATGTCAAAAAGTGAGATGTCAATGATTCCCTGAATCATGACTCAGATTTCCTCACTACTTTAGAGTTTTCCTTTGTTAAATGAAAGATGTATATGACTCCTAACTCCTATCACTCCCAACCAAACTAACTACAAAAAGAAAGCTGGTAGAACACCAACTTTGTACTTACTAATTAAATAAGGATGTTTGCCACATAAAAAAAGAAAAAAAGAACAAAGAGTTGAAGTTATATTCTTCCATATGAGAGCTCATACAATCCACGGTTTTAAATTGCATTTATGGTCACAGTTGTGTTGTTGTATTGCGATTAACAAAATTGCAGGCAAATGCAACTGATGTTGTGCAAATGCAGTTTAAAACCTTGATAGGATTCTCTTCTATTGTATCTAATGTAAGAGGAAAGTCTGGCCTTTGAAGTATAAGAAAGAAGCCAGAATATTGGAGAAAAGATAACTCATAAAAATAAGAAAAATCTTACTTGCTTGGTTAATCATTTTTGTGGGGGTTATAATATGGGGAACAGGCTCCAATGCAGCCTCTATACCCTTTGCCAAAGAAATTATCACTGGCACTGTGATTCTCTCCTTCCAATATTTACTAATCTCTTCAAAAATCTCCCGTGTTTCGGTTGAAGGCAAACCATTAACCACAATGTCAGCATCCCAAACAGCTTCTTGCAAGTTTGTGACCACCTTTAATGGACAAAGTGGTGTGTCAATCATATTCAAGCAAAACCCATCCTTCAGAATCTCATCAGCCAGAAGAGTCCTGTCACCAAGCCTAGCCTCAACATATTTCAGATAAGCACAACGCCTGATCAATCTCCTCAACACATCCTCCCTTGAGTTGATAACTTCAAAGAGGTGCTCTGCAGTGGCTCTATCAACTGTCTTTCCTGGCCTTCTCCATATCCTGATTTGCACCTTGTCGCGGAATTGGCCATAAGTATCTTGCAGCAAAGCAGCAAAAACACTGCCCCAAGCACCAGCACCAACACTCACTATTCTCAAAGGATCACCATCAGCCTTGCCAACAAGGCCGCGAAGATCATCAAGCTTCTCCTCTAATCCATTGCAGCCCTGAACAGATCCATTTGAGTATTCATTACTAACTACTCCCATGATGCTTCCCACAGTGCATAAACACAAGCCTTGAAATGAAATCTCCAATGCTTTATTTGCTTCTAGTTCTATGAACTTTCCAATAGTTGAGTCCTTTCTAATCCAGGCTTGATGCCTATAAATAAACTAAACACATCACACAATACTATATGAGCCCTCTAAATCTTAGGCCTTCCACATTCCTCTAACTCAAGAATTTGACGCTTTTGATCAGAGGTTTGTGTTACCAATAAGATGTAAATTGAACTGCAAAATAAATTTTGGTGGATCTTGCTGGACCAAAAACTTAACTAACTAATAATTGAGGTCTTCCTTTCCAAATTTTCTGATCGAAAGCTTCTCCCACTCCAGACTACAGTTGAAATAGAGAAATGCATGAATATGTCACACCATTACTAATAATAATGTGTCCCTTTTTTGGCCTCCTAAGCAGTGCACATGCCTAAAGACCAGAAGAAGAAAAAATAATTCAGAAACAAATGTGACTTTGTTTTCTCCGTCTAGAGTTGTTCATCTACCCAACCAAAACGAAGCTAGATCCAGCAAAAGACAATAAAACACAAAACACCCTTAACTTTTGTGTGGGAACTACAAAGTTATGTTTATTCAACCAAAGGGTCGATTTCCTTAGCCACAAAAAAAGTCCAAAATATTTTGTTTTAAATGCAATAGCCGACCTTGTTGAAGGAAATAAAGCTCACAAGAAAGAAAACGAAAAATGAGAATTATGTGTTTGCACTGAAATGTGCCTGACGTGGAGCTTATAAAAACTAATAGGACTGAAACTAGAAGAGGTTTTTGTTCACATTGGTCATGCCATAGATAGAAAGAGATAAGAGAGAGAGCGCGCGCGCTAGAGAGAAGAGGTTATAACTATAATGTAATAATGAAGCTGTATGGCTGCAGCCTATTGGCATGGCATTAAAGGTTAGTTACTGTTGCCAACTTCCCTCGGTGGTTCATTAATATTGGATGACTTTGCTGATCATGCTCCATGTGACATGCTTCATTGGTAGTTAGCCTATTCCAATTTCCAATTAAAAAATTCACTTGATCATATAGGTATTAGACTTATCTTTGGTATTTCTTGTCTATATGAGGAATTTTTACTTAATTTTATTGTAGATTAATGTCTTACTAAAAATTATTACACGTTATTATAAGTAACAAAATTTTCTTACCCATGAAGCATCGAGGAATTTCTATTAGGTGCACACAAGCTAGGTACGCCTATCTTGTTGTAATATCTTGAATTTTTTTAAACATATGTTTAAGCCTGGATTAAGCACGTGATAAGCTTAGGATGAAGCTTATAAATGAGGAGATATTATTAGGCCTTGGAATCCCTTGAAAGGAGGCTTAAACGCTTGAGAAAGAGTGGAAATAGGCTATTCTGGCCTGCGGCGCGACCCACGTGAAGTGTGGCGCGACCC
>PYAF01005689.1:0-11354 GCA_007407185.1 Glycine tomentella
TGATTGATTGAGTGATTCACTGATGATGATTGTGATTGTGGTTGATATATATATGTGTTGTCAGTGAACCAGGGGAAGGAAATACCTTCAAGGGCCCTGAGTTTACTGAGATTTTATATCTCACCCCTTGTGTGGGGCTATGTTTTGCAGGTGATTCTTCCAGAGTAGCAGAGAGATCCCAAGGCAAGAAGCCTATGCAAGATTAGCTGCTGATGGACACCTTAGGCTAGAGGACTTGAGCATGTTGCTCAGATGTTTTGTATTTTGTTTTGGTTATGGATTTTGATGTACCCTGAGGGGATATTGTATAGTTTTGTACTGTACAGAGGAACTTATATGTATATTCACCATATTATAGTGTACAGTGTTATACAGATGACATTTGATGATGTCACTTTTTAGTATATGCTTCCAAACTGCTTAAACTCTGATTGATTATCTGTTTGATTATGATGTGTGTTTGGTAATGACCCTGATTAGTGGATTGGGGCGTTACAATATCCTTAGGACTTAATTGCGAGGAATCGAATTAAGTTTACATAAACGTGTGCGACAATAAGAATAGAAAATGCATAGGTAAAATCAATTAAAGGGATAAGAAAGACGAAATCCAATCCTACACTTCCTTGACTTGTATTCGTTTATTTTTCGTAATCGTTTATTTGTTTTTCGTAATCTTTTATTTTACTTTACAAACAAAACAACAAATGAATCTTCGTTCGTATCATCTATATAAAAACTACTAGACTGGTAACAATTTAAACCAACCAACGTAAACTCAAATCCCTGTGGAGACGAACTTTTACAAATTTGTAAACTTGCATTGATAAAACGGTGCGCTTGCCGTAAAAAATCCTAACAGTAACCAACTCTACCACTTCTTTTTCTCCTTTTGAGGTCGTTAATGGTTTAAACCCATTATTCCCTGTTGATTTAATCTCCTTACCTAATGATTCTTCTATTTTGAGTAAGAATGGGTTTTCTAGAGCAACTTTTGTTAGTAATCTCCATGGAAGAATGCGAAATCAAATTTAGAGGAAGATGGAGCAATATGCACGACATGCCAACAAGGGGAGAAAGACCATGGCGTTTGATCCTGGATATTGGGTTTGGGTATATCTAAGGAAGGATAGGTTTTTTTTTTCCAAAGGAAATCTGAACTCCAACCTAAAGGGATGGTCCTTTCAAGATCCTTGAGAGGATTAATGACAACGCCTACAGGATTGATTTGCCAAGTGAGTATGGGGTGAGTTCTAGTTTTAATGTCACTGATCTTTCAAGAAGGAGGGGATGATAGAGGATTATCCAAAGAGTATGAAGTTCTAGAAGCACTCCATGAATTGAAGGTCCAATGACAAGGTAAAAAACCAAGCTTCTACAAAAAGAGATGACCAACAGAATCATGGCTGGACTATTTAACAAGGGCAAGGATGGAGGAAGACACAAGGAGCTGAGTTTGAGTACCTTGAAGATTGTAGGAGAGCTCGCTTAGCGTGAATGTTGCGGTTAACACAATTCCTTTCGTAACTTTCGTAATTTCTGTAATGTCGTAATTTAGTAATTTCTTATTAGTGTAATGGGCCTCAATGTGGACTAAAATAGACCAAAGTATGCGTTTTTAGGTCTTATTAGAGGCTTAACTCTAGAAGTACTCAGATGTTGCTATTTTTGGATAACTTTGATTAATGAAATTAAGCATTTGCTTGAATTGAGAGCTTAGCCTCTTGTTGGTTCTTGGTTGAACTCAAATCGATTCTTATCAAGGAAGCTTTCCTTTGTGGTGAATCCTCCTTTGACTTATCGCTCCACTACGGATTGTGGCGTCATTTATTCCATCTTCTTAATCTTCTCCATCTTTTGTTTTTAAGTTCCAAACAACTATCCTTTGAGTCTTGAAATTTGCATCCGGAAATGATCAAATTCAAGCGTTCGTGCCTTGGCCGTCATCACATGTGAATCCTCTAGCCACCTCAGGAACATCTTCCAATTCCATTTCCTCCACAAAGTTATTAAAGCACACAAAGTATCTCATTGACTTGCTCCAAGTCTTCTTTCCCCTTGCCTCTCCCAACTTATGAATTAAAATCTCCCAAAATACACCAAGGCTGTATATTTCTGCTAATTTTCCTTTGTTTGATCGAACACTTACCACTAGGCCAAACGCTATAGCTGATTGTCAAGGCACAACTCTTTCTACTTACGAGCGTAATAACCCAAACGCCACAAGTCGATTGTGACTTGACCCACCTGGGCCTCCACCACAAGACAATTGATGCCAAAACCCAACAAACATCCTTTCCTTCAACTCACCCAATATAATATTCTCTTAACCAAAATTACAAGGCAAATAAACGTTAACAATTGTGATCATGCACCCCGTTGCCACCTAAATTCCTTCAAGAACAATATACCCTCCTCCAACAAAGTGACTTTTAAGCTCAAAACAATCTTTGCTCCATAGACATAGAAGCCAACCTGACATATTTATTGTCAAATTTTCAATCGGCTCGTAGGTCCTGGCACAAGGATAAAATTCTAGCTCTTCCTGAGTGGTATCTCACTAATGGATCATCTCTACATTAGTATTCCCCCACAAAGTATGACATAAAATATTATCCATTCTCTCATGTTTTATTTCTTGCAAGCATGCTACTTAAACACCTTCTTTCACAATAGACTCCCTAATAAATCTCTACTTCACCTTTTCCTCCAATCCCCTAACATTATATGAGAATAGTTTCATAAATTACCTTCCATGTTTCCCTCCCCATAATTCCTCTTGACCTCTTCAATTCCTATTTTTTCTCTTCTCTTTTTAGTCTTCAATTTGTCTATCATCTCATTTTCACCTTTGGCTAGTGTCATCCCCATATGTTTCCCAGAGACAAGTAGCTTAGTGGCCTCTTCTTCCTCCTTTCTTACCTAGAAGTTGTTGTTGCACCTTCGAATGTTATCATCGAGTACAACATGATCTATAGACTAACTTCCAAAGAGATCTGAGACTCATTAAGCATAAACTATGAAGGCATTGAGGATGTCAGACTGAGGAAGGTCGTGAATCTAACCCGATATTTGAAATCTTCACAACGAAGGATGGAGAGTTTGTAGATTATATGTTTGGAAGACTCCAAGTTCTTCTAAAAAATCTGAAGCCCTTGGGAAAACGTACTATAAGGCTCAGATAAACCTGAAGGTGTTGGATAGTTTTCCCAAGGTGTGGGAACGAAAGACCACAGTCATCCAAGAAGCAAGAGACTTGAAAAATCTTGCATGGGATGCGTTGCTCGGTATTCTAAGAGCCTATGAAGTTCACCTTCAAAACGAGGAGTATTTACTAAAGAAGATCTTTGTTGCTCTCAAGTCTGAAGAGACAAGCTTCAGAAGAAAAGAAAAGAAGAGCTTGTGTAAGGCTCTAAAAATGCAGATGTAGGAATTTGATGGATTAAATAAATCTGATGGATCCACCAATGATGAGGTAGCCCTCATATCTAGAAAGTTCTAACAGATGATAAAAAAAAGAGGAAAGTTACAATACTTTTCCAAACATAAAGATTCAAGATTAAAAAAAAAAAACAAAGAGGAGAGCAATTAGATCATATGCTTTAAGTGCAGAAAGCCTGAACGTATGAAGGCTAAATGTCCCCACGCTCTAGGGACAAGAAAAAGAAAAAGTTTGATGGTCACCTGGGATAACTCATACAATTCAAATGATGAACAAGCCAACATTTGTCTCATGGCAGATACAAACAATAAGACTTAGGTAAAATCTTGTTATGAATCTAATACTTCTTCTTGTGCTTCATCAGACGGTGAAGAGGATATGCTCTATGATGTTCTTTTTCAAAACTATCATATGATTTCCCTTCAGTACAAATTTTTTTAAAACAAATAAAGCTTTTGTTTCTAAAAACACTGAATTAAGGAAATCAAATGAAGATCTGAAAAGGGATCCAGATTCTAAAAGAGAGTCTAAGTTTGGCCAATAAGATAGACGAAACTTCACAGTTGAAAAGCTAAGGGAGGAAGTATCCTGTCTCACTAAGGATTTTGGGAAGTTCTTGGAAAGTTCAAAGACTCTTGTACCACCCTGAAATTACGATAACTGAAAGTAGATGTTTGATACATTTCTTGTGTTATTTGATTAGTTTATATTAGTTGAAATGTTATGTGGATTATCCATGTGCAATTGCTTGGTGTATATGTCAAGTTATACGAAGTTTGTTTGAGCTGCGTTGAATCGTGTGATCTGAGTTTGACCCGAATACCTATTTTAGTAAAATTATCATTCTGGATTGTAACTGTTGGATCGCCTTCAATTTTTAAAGATAGATTCCTAACCTATATATATAACTTTTGACCGTTGGGATTGACCAATTAATGTCTGTAACGTGATACATTAATTTTTTCACAGAAGTAAAAATTTTAGAATCTGGTCAGCTCTCCCAAGCGAATTTTACTGGAACTTTTGCTCGTCTGGGCAAGTGAAGGTGGTGTTAAATACGTCCAGCAGCATCCAAGCTCGAAAAAAATGGCTTCTTCTCTCCCAAAGCAGCCACCAAACCTCCTTCCCCTCCTCCTCCACCACCCATAGCCACCGGAGACCACCACGAGGCACCGTCGCTTGCCGTTGGACCATCGCACGGAGAGGAACACTTTAATTGGAGCGGAATCTTTCAAAACTCTTCTCAAAATTTTGGTAGAGAACGGAGCCTCCAATCCTCCTTTCTTGGTTTCTTGGAGTTAACCTTGGTTTCCTTTGTCTTCTTCTAGCTAGTTTAAGCTTCTCTTAATGTCTCTTACGTTTCAGGTACCGTTATTGGTTGTTTCTATACTTCTTTTGAAAACCCTTTAAAAATGAGATGTTGAAAAAGTCTCTTTTTTATGAAAATGATGTCATTTCAGTGATCCCTGTTGAACCCTGGTCACCTTGGTGTGATCATAATTTCAAAATGATGTCGTTTGATGTGGACTCCCAAAACACCACTTTAGCCTCTTTTTAAATTTGATTAGGTATGTAACACCCCAATTCTCTAATCAGGGTCATTACCAAACATACACCACAATCAAGCATATAATCAATCAGAGTTTAAGCAGTTTGGAAGCATATACTAAAAATGACATCACCAAAAGTCATCTGTATAACACTGTACATCATAATATGGTGAACATACATAATCTCTGTACAAGGTACAAGACTGTACAATATCCCCTCAGGGTACATCAAAATCCATAACCAAAACAAAAAAAAAAAAACAAAACATCTGAGCAACATGCTCAAGTCCTCTAGCCTAAGGTGTTCATCAGCAGCTAATCCTGCATAGGCTTCTTGCCTTGGGATCTCTCTGCTACTCTGGAAGAATCACCTGCAAAACATAGCCCCACACAAGGGGTGAGATATAAAATCTCAGTAAACTCAGGGCCCTTGAAGGTATTTCCTTCCCCCTGGTTCACTGACAACATATATATATATAATAACTATATCAACCATAATCATCATCAGTGAATTAATAGATCAATCATCAGACACATCAATGCATAATACACCTGACTGCAATCAGGCTATTCACAACAATCAGCCAAAACCAAGGTATATTCATGGCATACAGCCATTCATGACATCGATAACCATCATGCAGAGGCTACATCTAAGTATATAGGATCATCTCCTTACAAGGAGGCTACCCTATATACTCGGCACATCTCCTGCATGAATCCCTAGCGGAGGCTTCCTCTGAATATATAGGTACATCTCTATCTCAAGAGGCTCATCTATATATTAGGTACATCTCCTTTTTGGTGAGGCTACCTCTGTGAACATAGGCACATCTCTTCTCAAGAGGCTCCTCTATGTAGCACAGGGCCATCTCATCCTCTAACACAATACAATTTCCCGGGGAGGCTGCCTCTGTGTATATGGGATCATCTCCACGTAGGAGGCTACCTCCATATCACAGGCTCATCTCTCACCAGGTCTTTCTCAATCTCAAGTCATCTATCCTACTACAATAGGATATCAATCAATCCCAACATGCATTCTCAAGTTTCATAATCAATCAAGCATGCTACAAATCAACAATAGCCATACCCATCAATTTCCCTTCAGCAGGGATCAAATACATATCAATTCCCTTTCACAGGGATCACATACACATCAATCACAACTCATATCCATACATAATAATCACCCCTCTCTGGGCTTAGATCAAACATAAAGCATCAGCTACCCTTTCATAGGGTTCATGCAACATCTATCAATCCTTCATAGTATTATACACATTTCTATACTAGTCCATACACAAACCATAACCATAATCCCAGTGGATATATGGTGGAACGCAACAGAGGATACACAAACAAGAACCAAGAGCTTACCTGCTCTAGACAAGTCACCAGCTCTCCCGGTCCCGTGGTCAACACCACCTGAGCTATCAAGCTCACGTCCTACATGAGAACAAAGATATAACATCAAATACGGTTCTAAACCGTTCAAGTGAAAGAAAACTCTCATCCTTTCTATAAACATAAACCAAATCACTGTACAAGTGATTCTCAGACCCTCAACAGGATCCATCTCAGCCTCTATAAAGCTACAGAGCCTCCACTAAGACTCTGATCAGGCTAACATAAAGCATATCTCTGCTTACCATAGCCTAAAACCAAACTTCTCATAATCACCAGTTTCAACTCACAAACCGCATCTACAATATCTCATGAGCAACTTTGTCAACTGCTCTAAGGTCCAGACTAGTCAACTAGTCAACCTTTTATCTCTGCTTATACTGACTCAGAGCCAAAATCAAACTTCATCAGTAATGATGATTCAAGGCTCTAACTTCCTCAGAATAGTCCTCTGAGCATAAGACTCTACAGAGTCCGAGCCTAATAACGGCTCTAACACCTCCAAAAACACCCCTCAAGATTACCCCAAAACCCCGAAATCCAATACACAGAACCAACAGTTAGAGCTCGAGTTTCTTACCTCTGTGATGTTCAGAAGCACCAGGGAGTCACTTTCCCCAAGGTATCTCGCTCAATCACGGCTTCTTTCGTCGTTAAACTCCGAGCTCTCAAGGGTTCTCTCCGAGAAATCAATCTCACTATTTCTCGCTCTTTCTCGAGAATCAATCGGGGTGTTTCTCTTCTCTCGGGGCTCTGATCACTTTCTCAGTTGGGTCAGAGGTGTTTAGATGAACGATGGAGAAGATA
This sequence comes from Glycine tomentella, assembly GCA_007407185.1. NCBI lineage: Eukaryota > Viridiplantae > Streptophyta > Magnoliopsida > Fabales > Fabaceae > Glycine > Glycine tomentella. The sequence goes on from PYAF01005689.1 coordinate 7,207, forward strand.
CAAAGCTTCCTCACTCAACAATGGCTTCCCTCTCTCTTTTCTCTTCTCTCCCTCTCAGCCAAATGAACCATTTATAAAACTGAAACGAGGGTCCCACGCTGATCGCGCCATGGTTCGAATGACCCGCGCCAACGGCGCCGTTCCCACGCTGATCGCGCCATATCCCACGCCAGTCGCGCCATAGATTCGAACAACCCACGCTGTTAGCGCCGCATCCACGCTAATAGCGTGAGATGGCCGAAAACATTGGCCTGTTTTATGCATCCCGCGCGATTAGCGCCAAACTCCACGCGGGTAGCGCCACTCTTTCCGAAAACATTGGCCTATTTTCTCAATCTTATGCTTAATCCAGCTTAATCTAGGCTTAAACACATGGTTAAAATTCAAGGTATTACAAGGCATTTGACCCCGAATGCTAATGTTAGCCCTTGGTTTTGAAATCTATACAAAATTATCTTCAATTTGGTATATAGAGCTCCGCGTTTGGGCCAAAGCACATGAACTCGAGAGATCCCAAAACGACGTTTCAAGGAGCTAACAGAGGGATATAGATAGGTAAGGGGAGTTTATTATTTGGTTATAGTTTTGACACCATAGTTGGGGGCCAGGGAGTCCAACTATGAAGATAACTGTCTGTCCCTATTGTGTGTTGGTTTTCAAGAAAAACTATTTTTAACTAATAGGATGCGATGAATTGGCTTGTCGATGGATAAAACTGTGACTGATGTTGTTGTTGTAATGATTGGATTTTTGGGAAAATTCTTAATTATAGAGGAGACTCTGCCCAAAATTTGATAATATGTTTTCCTATTAATTATTTATTAAATTGTTAAATGGGCATAAAAGTGTGTTTTCTATATTGTAGTCCTCCTATTTAATTTAGAATTTTTCTAAAATACCAGTCTCGTGGTAATATGGATTGTGGATGAATGAGGTGATATTGATGTCATTGATAATGTTGAAATGAGATGTTATTAATGTGTTGATGACGATTGAATGAGATAATGATGATGTGTTTGATGATGTACAAATGAAATAATGTTGATGCAGTTGATGATGTTGAAATGAGATGAGTTTGATATGTATGATGATGAAATTAGAAGATGTGATGTGGATATTGATAATGACATTGATAAGAGATTATGTTGATTCTAATAATGTCATTATGTGATATGGATATATATTGACACCCATAGGGGTGCATGACTAGTTACCCTTGTGAGGAAGGATGTGTTCCTAGCTAGGTCATGCATTGATGGTGCCCATGGTTGTCATTGTGTGATGTGGATATACATGGATACTCATGGGGTGTGTATGACTGGTTACCCTTGCGAGGAAGGATGTGTTCCTAGCCACGGTCAGTGCATCGGTGAGCCCATATTGGGGTGTTATGTATGTACATGGGGGTGTTTGACGGGTTACCCTTGTGAGAAAGGATGTGTTCCTAGCCGGGTCATACATTGATGATGTCCATGTTTCATACTTCATTTGCATTGATGTTTCTAGGATGGTAGCAGTAGGGTACGGAGGTACTAGGGGGCATCTCTGTTTGGAACTCCCTTGTGACTCAAGGTTGATCACCATGGAGGGGAGCAACCTATGCACGGCAGAGTGACCTTGACGAGTTATTGCATCATTCCTGAGAAAGGTTATTTCCATGAGGATGGTACCACATTGCATGTTGATAGATAAGTCAGGTGCATGCATCATTCTATGCATGATTGTTTGAGTTGTGAAATGCATTGGATGATTGGTTTGTTGAGTGTGTATTGGAATCATGGATTTTTTGTTAATTATTGTAGTGGGTAATGTTGTTTCCTTCCCAATTGTTGTCATCTGAAGTTTGTTGGTTTTATATAATAAACTCACCCTTGTGTTTGTTGTATCGTGTGGTTGGTACCTGTGATGATCGCGAACCTTCGTTCGTGTGAGCAGATGAGCAGCCTTGGGTGACTCTGGAGGGAGATTCTTTTTGGTTGGAGCCGCCAAGCCGACGTAATGACGTTGAGTTTCTTTTTGGGAAAGAGTTGTGTTTTGTTAATTAACTCTTTCTTAGTTAGTTCTTTGACTTTTTGTTAGATATGTAATTTCAGTTGTATCACGTGTAAAACTAAAGGAAGTTTTAACATGTGGATGACATGTACTAATTTAATATATATATATATATGTACATATGTGATTAATTATGGAATTGTAATATGTGTATGATATTGATATTACGTTGTCGACACGTGAAAAATAGAATGAACACTTATGCAAATAACCAAGAGGGGGTGAATTGGTTTTACCTCAGAGTTTTTAAAATTTAAAACAATTTTGTACACAGCGGAAGACTTTGAAAGAATGATCGTATCTTAAGCAATTAGAATATCAAACTTTTAAAATCAACTTTTATCTCAATTAACCCACTCTTGAGCTTCATACAATCTTGTGATGTTAACAAAAAAAATACTTCAAGAACAATATGAATATGAACAGAAAATTACAATTACATACAAGATTTATATTGGTTCACCTCTCAACCCCGGAGGCTACATCCAGTTTTACTTCTAATCAACCTTGATTAGAGTTTCCACTATAACAAAATGAATATCTTTACAAGAAAACACAGATCTCTTTTACCCATCCTAGGTAAAATTCAAAATCTAAACCTATAGACTTCTCAAAAGATCTAACAACCAGAGATCCCCTCTCTGTTCTACCCACTAGATACCTATCTAGTAATGCTTTAAAGATACAAATTATTATATCAACAACAAACCAACAAAACAAACAATTTCTATACAAAGCAACAAAGAAATGTTAGATATGATGCAGAGGTTGAGAATGATCATGAAGAATCAAGTCAAGCTTTATTTTAAGTTTTGATTTTACATGCCCACTCAAATTGATGGCATATGTACTTTGTTTCAAAAGCTTGGTTCAAGAAAGATATAATCCCTCATTCCTCACATAAATTGAATAAGTCATGCATACATTAACTCATTAATTCATGATTAGGTCACACACATTCCATGAATCATTTGGCATGACATTAAAGCTTTAAAGTTTTCATAAAAAGTGTTTTTCACTACTTTAATCGATTACTGATTGCATTTAATCGATTAATTGCTTGGTTACATAACTGCATATAAAGATATGAACATTTTAATCGATTACCAAATGTTTGTAATCGATTACATTCAGCTGACTTGGTTAAGTCGTTCTGTGATAATCGATTACATGACGGATTAATCGATTATCTGTGTATCTGCATAATTTTCAGAAGCATTTTTATCTGGTTTAATCGATTACCAGAGTTTTGTAATCGATTAAATAAGCATTGATACGTTTTTCACACTTCCTGTGTTAATCGATTATTTGAGCATTAATCGATTACTTCAGTGCATCACAAAATCCAAATCTTCTGTGATAATCGATTATGATATGGATTAATCGATTATTTGTTCTTAAGAATTTTTCCAGATTTCACATGAACACTTTAATCGATTATTTTGGAACTTTAATCGATTACATTTGTTAAAATAATCGATTACCATTATGGAATAATCGATTACATTCAGTTAATTCTATTTTTTATAAATAGATACAACTCATTAAGTGAGAAGAGATTTTTAGTTTTACGAAGTAAGCCTTATAAACACACTCTCAGGAGATTTTAGAAGCACCAAGGCTCTTTAGAAACATTCATTGATTTGGTTTCAAGAATCATGAAGAATCTCATGTGTTGAGTCATCTTTTCATGATTAGTTTTTGCTAAAGCCTCATTTGTCAAAAGAAATCATCAAAAAAGATCATGGCATTCATTCTCAGTCTAGTTTGATCATTTAAACTTATTCATTTCACTGAGGAAGTCCAGGTGATATCTTTCTTTAATCAATTTCTTTGTTGTTTTGTGTAGAAATTGTTTGTTTTGATGGTTTATTGTTGATATAACAATTTATATCTTTAAAGCATTACTAGATAGGTATCTAGTGGGTAGAACAGAGAAGGGATCTCTGGTTCTTAGATCTTTTGAGAAGTCTATAGGTTTAGATTTTGAATTTTACCTAGGGTGGGTAAAAGAGATCTGTGTTTGCTTGTAAAGATAATCATTTTGTTATAGTGAAAACTCTAATCAAGGTTGATTAGAAGTAAAACTGGATGTA
>PYAF01005689.1:16883-31067 GCA_007407185.1 Glycine tomentella
AACAAAGTTTGCACACCATGTGTTTGATGAAATGCTTCAAAGAATTAAAGATAGTTCAAGTGTTGTTCTGTTTAAATAAATGTTTGGAATTCTTGTGTTGTTGAATGTTTCTATGAATTTTTATGAAGTTCAAGTGTTGTCAAGTGTTCTATAGATTTCTATGGACTTCATATGTTTCTATGAATCTTTGTACATGGATTTTATATTGAGTCCTGTACTGGATTTATATTGAATTTCTAGTTAAAGCATGTGAGATATAAATTGAATATTGATGTTGAAAAAGAAATATGAGATGATAAAATAAGGAGAGAATCAATCTTATATGTCTCAATGCATATGCTCGGTGGGGGTTAGACCACGTTATTGCCTCAAGAGGAGGTGTGTCAGATAGTTATATGAACTAAGTTCAAGCATTCAGACAATGAGGAGTCTGAGCTGGGGGGTGCTTTGGCAGTGGAGAAATCACGCCACCCATGATGATCACATGTAGTGTGGGTGAGAATCCTATGCACCACTGTGACACCTTGACTAATCGTTTCAGTTCTGGACCATTGGACTGGGGCTATCTTGACTGTTGGTACCAAATGATAAATGATAAAGAGAGAATCATGCATCATATAAACACAGAATCATGCATCACATTTTATGAATGTTGTTATGACCAGCTATGAATATATTCTTTTACTTAAATTGTGTTTATCATAAACTTACCCTGTATTTTGTGTTTGTGGATGACACCTGCCATGACCCCAATTTATTTGGACGAGCATAGGAACAGTAAAGGACTAGCAAGATGATGGATTTTGTGGAAGATGTTTTGGGACGTTTTGTTAAAGATGCTTTATTACGTTTGTAATATCTTAGTTATTTGTACTATGTACTTGAACTCATATCTGTATGTATTATATTGGACTTTTAAATATTAATTAGTGACAAAAACCTTTTGAGAGCAATCATTAGTAAACCTTAGTTTGTTATTTCATTTACAAGAGAAAAAGAGTTTTCAGTAAAAATTAATAAAATAAAATGGGAAATCGAGACATTATTAATCAGTAGTGGAAATATTTTTGAATATAAGTTATTAGTAAATTTAGTTTGATATTTTTAAGCAAGTTGAAAAGAATTTTCATCAAAAACCAATAAAATATAAGATGGTAAATTGAGACGTTACAATCTCCGGTGTAGGTAAAATTGGTATTCCTTCTCTAGCCTCCATAAAAAACCTCTTATATGTTGAAGTTCTGAAGTATAACATGCCTAGTATAAGTCAATTTTGTGATAGTGGTTATATTATCTCCTTCAACAAAGACAATCGCATAGTCAAGACAGAAGATGTAAAGTCCTTCTTTACTATCAGACGACATAACAATTTGTATGAGATTGATCTGATAGATCTTAGTCAACAGAATGTAACGTGTCTGTTGTCTAGAGAAGACAAAAGATAGCTTTGGCACAAAAGACTTGGGCTTGTCAACCTACAACGTATTTCAAAAGTATCCAAAAAAATATTTGATTAAAGGACTACCTAAGATCTATAAGAGGTCAAGAGGTTCCCTAGTAGATATCTCTTCTGATGATGACTCTGGAGATGAGTTCTTTCTCAAGATTGAAGAGGAAGAAGTTGCCAAACAAAAGGGGTAGAAGAAGTGATAGTTGAGGGAAAGCTATGCAGAGCAGAAGCACAAGATGCAAATACTGAGGGGGAGATTTCCAAAATCTTTAAAATATTATTCTTCTCTATTATTTATATAATATATCTTTGATGAATAAACTGAGAGTTATATAATTGAAAGGACTTTATCTCAAAGTCTTACAATGCATACTGTGTTTTATAATTGTTTTGTTGCATCTGATAAGACTAACAACGAACTTAACTATCATATCATATATCATATATCATATATCATATATATGTCTTCAACTTTTACATATGCATTTGTTTGACATCATAAAAAAAGTGGAGAGATTGTTAACTCAAGAGACAACGGATACTTGAAAATGAAGGTTATAAATAAAAGAACCTTTGAAGATACAAGATACGAATCAACTTGCACGAATCATCCATTCATTCTTTCTTATAAAGTTTTCTATATAGATATATCTGTCTCTAAGATGAGCATATCTTAGTAATTATGCAAACTTTCAACAAATCTTACTGATTTATTTAGAACTAGCAGTGACTTGATAGACTAAAGAATACTGCGTTGAAGTCAAGCTTTAGATAGAGCTTGTCTTTGTAAGAACCAAAAGTGGTAGTGAAAAATATTTGTAACTTTTGATAAGTTAATAGAAACTTGATCTTATATTTGTTTTGATCTAGTAAAGAAAATTATTGTTTGATAAAGCTCTTTTTCAATATTTTTTATTTATTTTTTTGTAAAACCTATATCAGACGATAAAAGTGTTTATGATCAAAGAAATAAAATTTATAAAAACACAATTCAATAATCATTCTTGTGATATTTTCTTTTACAAAATGCCCTCAATTCTTTCATATTATTATGGTTCGAAGATGACTTATTTACCTTTAAATTTCAATTGTGATCATACATGAAATTAAATTTTATAACATTTGAATTGTAAAAGTATTAAGGTTGTAACTTGTAAGAAGCGTCTAGAAATGGAAGAGCTGGCAGTACTGAAATTGTTGACAAAGAAAGATACTGCCTTTCCTCTCAATTTCCAATATTTAAGGAAGTTTCTCAGCTATTGTCAACCAACTTAAACCAATACCTTTTTATGATTTTTTTACGCAGGTAGACAAAACAAAATGTTAATTTTCTCTTCTAAATTATTTACCCAAGTAGACAACTTTACTGTAGATGGTGTGAATTCGGTACTGGCATTCCCGAATTCACAACCCTCCCCTTCCTCTTCTATGATCCTATTTTTTATATATAAAAAAATGAAGTAAAACGATGCTACATGTTTTTAATACTTTTAAATAATTTATTAAATATTTAGGTTTATATTTAATCAATAATACATTTAAATATTTTAAAAATATATGTAATAATGTTATTTAAAAAGAAATAATATTACGTAACAATATCCTTTAAAAATATTTTAAATTAAAATTTATCTTAATGAAATGCAATAGATGGAGAGGTTTTATATATTGAATTTTTAATGTTTTATAATAAACTTAATTTTTAGAAAATTTTATTTCATCTATTACTGGTAGAATATAAAAATTAGTGTAAAATTAACTGAAATATCATTCTATTTTTTATTATTAAAAGGTTGTTGTGAATTGTGTTCTATAGAATAGTAACAGGAATTCACTATAACTTTCGTGCTCAATGAATAGAGACAACTTTGGATTCCCGCGATATCGAGCATTAACACGAATCGGTGAAATGCTGGTCACTCCTTTGTCTGGTCCGAAAACACGAATCTGTGCAAATTTTGACACACATAAACAGTAACAAATTTTGAATTCGCAAGATCTTGCTTGTCGACATGAATTGATAAAGTCCTGATCAGTACTTTCTTTATCGCAAAAAATAAATCTGTGCAGCTTTCGTGCTCAATGAACAGTGACAATTTTGGATTTTCGCAATCTTCGTCGTTGACACAGTTCGATGAATTTGTAATGTTTTGTGTGTTGTTTAATGACAAGGTAAGAAGGAAGTTTTAATCAAACAGGTATCTTGGCTGTTGTGGTCTGTTGTTTTTAGATTATCATTTTTCCTATTTTCATGGTCGTTGATGTTTATTGCTTTTAAGTTATGATTTCACCCGTCTTAGTTGTAATTGTTGCTTGTTCTGTTTTTTTTTTTTTTTTTTTTTTTTTTTTTTTTTTTTTTTTTTTTTTTTTTTTTTTTTTTTTTTTTTTTTTTTTTTTTTTTTTTTTTTTTTTTTTTTTTTTTTTTTTTTTTTTTTTTTTTTTTTTTTTTTTTTTTTTTTTTTTTTTTTTTTTTTTTTTTTTTTTTTTTTTTTTTTTTTTTTTTTTTTTTTTTTTTTTTTTTTTAACTCGTTATGATTTTCTTTGTCTCTGTTTTTTATTTAACATATGCGCTGTCATTTAAGTTCAATATATTAATTTTTTCAATAATATTAGTAATTTAACTTTACAGTAACATTTATTAATTAAATAATATATTAACTCATAATTAACTAATCTTATTTAAATGTACAAATTTGTATATTAAATATAGTTGCAAAAAATGGAACAAAATTAAATATAAAAATTAATTTATATATTTAATTAACAAAATAACTATATTTTTATTGATTTAACAATTTTTAATAAATTTTATTATTTAAAAATGTTTTTAAATAGAAGAATAATATATTTTTATTTTTATTAATTTTAATTATTAAATACTTTACTTAAAAAAAATAAAAAAAAAAACTCAGAATTCGGTTTTGAGAAACCTAAATTCCTAACTTGCTCAACATGGAAAAAGGGAAGGGGGAAGGGAGGAGGGGTGTGAATTCGGCTGTGCCGGTACCGAATTCACACCATGTACAGTAAAGTTTGTCTACTTAGGTAGTAATTTAGAAAGTGACAAGTTGAGAAAATTAACTTTTTGTTTTCGCTACTTGCGTAAAAAAATCAAATTCATAACAACTTTTAATTAATCCAATGAAACTTATTTATTTGAGATTTGAAAAAACAAGAACTCTTTTATTTACAAGAAAATAGAATTTAATAATTAGATATTAACAAACTAAAAAAAAAAGATTTATTTTACAATAACTAAAATTAATAAAATACAATATTAAGATAAAATCTATAAAAAAGGATAAAAGTAATATTAATTTTATAATTTTAAAAAATTAAGGGATAAAATTTGATTATATAATAACTAAATTCGATAAGATATAATATTGAGATAAGATTTCTTAAAAATAAGATTATTATGGATTTTATAATTAAAAATAAAGTTAAGAGATAAAAATTAATTACATAATAATTTAAAATTTCAAAAAAATAATATAATATTCAGTTTCAAAAGGATTTATTTACTTGATAAAAAATCAGATTTATTTTAAATAAATGAATAATACTAATCTATAAAAACTGAATTTGAAAAAATCAGTGGCCGCCTCCTCCAAATGCAAGTCTGCCATTACTCCTTAGTGATGGAAGGCTCGATATTGATGTTGAGAGTAACACCATAATGTCTTGTGTCAGCTTCAAAAACTAATGGGAGGAACTTAATACACCAGCAAAAAGGCTCATACACCCAGACTTTTTTTAAAATGCACAGTGAATTTCCTTAAATGCCCTTGCTGTTAAACCCATTCATTACCACTGTTATCATTGAAGGCTTTACGGATTCCACCGCATACACCCTGCTCTGTTGCGATTTTGTTCATGTTGCCTGTGCTCCTGTGCTCGTCATTGGTTTCGTCAGTTCTGACGCGTCTAAGCCTACATTGGTGGTTGTTCGTCGACTGAGGGAGGTGGTAATCTGTTCCGGCTGCCGTGTGAGGTATGTTGCAATTATCGGGGTCTGTTGGGGATGGCACGGATTGGCTAATCCGTATGCCTTCTATGGATTAACTAATCCGTACAGTGTCAGAATTGTATTATTTTTGATTTTATGATTAACTGAAGTGTCTTTTATTGGTTATTATACATATTTGAGTTGCTAGGAAACTTATTTAACTTAGATTACATGATTACATGTTGTAGTGTTGATGTTAATAGTGATTGTGGGATCGATGGAAATTTGAATTGTGGCCCATACATTATATTAAATATAAAAACATGGACTGCACAAAAGGCACATTCTTATTGTATGTGTAGCATATATAAAGGCAATATGTTTTGGTAGTGGTCAACATGCTTGCATGGATTATTAGTTGTGCCTTATTGGTGTTATGCTAGTATACCACTTTGGTTGCCTTTGGTAGTGATGATCACGAGTATATCACGGGAAGGGAGTTAGATAGGAGAGTATATGGTGCATGAATGATCATATTTTGGTTAATGGTCATGATGGTTGTGTTGCCTTTAGTAGTGGTGATGATGGTTAGGTCTATGATTGGTTTGTTTGTTCATTATCCTTTGACCAACCTATGTGTGATAATATTGTTATTAGTTGTGCCTTATATGGTTGGCTTTGGTAATTGTCTTGATGATTTAATCAATGAAGTGGTAGTGGTTGTGATGATGGTTGGCTTTGTCATTGTTTTGTTGATTATGTTTTTATAGCTTAATGGTGATGATATTGTTATCACCCATTATATTTGATATCTTTGTATTTGACTGAGAGCTGAATTCCATATTGTTTTTGTTGTATACCAGATTATGGCTAGAACACGAGGAGGACATCGGGCCTTAGGTCGTGGTGTAGACAGAGGATCTGGTAGAGAGAACAGTGGGAATGAAGATGCAGCCCCTCAGCGTCGTAGGCCCACGACATCTGTCAGAAGACAAAGGCCAGGGGAAGCTGTTGTTGACGGTGGTGGTTTGGATGACGGTGGTGGTCTTGAGGACCAACGTCTGGAGCCTGATATCCCTGCCACAGAGGGGGGAGGTGATGAATTCAAAGGTTATCCAGGTGGGCCATAGGACATGTCAGTTTTGACATAGTATGTTGAGCATGTCGCTCTTCGAGTGTGGGAAGGACAGGTACTTGTTTTATTATTATATTTGGTTTGATTTTTGAAGTACAAGACTGACATTGATGTAAAATGATTGTAGGAACGGCCTGAGTTGAAATTGGCGTCCCATGGAAGAAAGGTTCATAAATTTGGGCGGCCTGCACTCGAGATAGAGGGACTGGTGGCTGGTACCGGCTTAGCCCCATTGATTGCATGCTCAGTCGAGACAGGTGACAGGGGTTTGTTGTCGGCTTTTGTGGAGAGGTGGCACCCCGAGACGAGCATCTTTCATCTACCTGTGGGGGAGCTGAGTATCACCTTGGATGACGTGGCATCGCTGTTGCATATCCCCATTGAGGGACATTTTGTTGTCGTATGACATGATCGACGTTGGACAGGGCGTTCACTTGCTTGTTGACTTGCTGGAGGTCACCCCTGAAGATGTTGGGGCGGAGATGCAGCAATGCCATAGGGCATATGTGCGTTTGTCTTGGCTGTGAGACATCTATGCGGTGAAGTGCGAGGAAAGGAGCTAGATTGTAGCAGCCAAAGCCTACTTACTTCATCTTGTTGGGTGCACGTTGTTTGCCAACAAGAGCGCTACACATATCAGTGTGGTGTTCTTGGAGGCCTTTCGTGATCTAGAGGATGCAGGAGGATATGCTTGGGGTGTGGCAGCACTGGTTCACATGTATGCTAACCTCAGTTATGCATGTCAGCACCACGGCAAGCATCTTGCTGGTTATATCACCTTACTTCAGGTAATGGTTTGACTGTTGTCATTGTGTTTAATATATGTAGTTATGTTTTCTGCTTCTGCTGATAACAAACTAATGTTGGTATGTTGGCTTGTAGTGTTGGATCTATGAACATTTCCCCACTATGGGAAATGTCACTGCTGTGCAGGATTATCAGGAGTCCCAACCACGAGCCTGTCGGTGGAAGGCTGCCCAGGCATTACCTATGATCACCTATCGTAGACGAATAGATAGGTTGGTCATGGAGGATGTGTGTTGGACTCCTTATGTTGATCATCGTCCACATAGAGACTTCGACATCATTTCTCTCTTCTCTGGTCATATTCGGTGCGGACCGGTCGTGGTCAGACATCTTTCGGGTAGGGTCCTCAGGCAGTACGGGTATGTTCAGGATATTCCAGACATGCACTTAACAGACGCGCCATCCACAGATGAGATTGACGAGGCATGGATACAGTTTGGGGATCACTTAGCATCCACCACTGAGATTGCCTGTCATCCTAGTCAGACAGTGGTGGGTTACATGGACTGGTTTTCCCGCGTGTCGCATCCATATATGAGACCCGTTGAGGTTGGTGATCCTATTAGGCACCCGTCGCCAGAGCCACACATTGTTGAGGACCCTCGGCATGCTGCTACTGATGACCCAGAGCCAGATCCACCTATATCCGACGAGCCTCGCCATGCATTGGTATGTGCGTCATTGTTGAACTGTTTGTTTTGTAATATATGTACTGTTACAATGGTAACCGTTATTATTTGGACATTGGTTCAGGCTACATTCGATAGGATAGCACGCGGCTTACAGGAGATGATAGACCTACGCATGGTTACTCCTGGGATTGATGCCTATGCTGCTACTGAGCGCCTACTACGTATAGCTCGTTCGGTGACCGAGGAACGATGTGTCTATCAGCGGCAGAGACGGACGAGGCAGAAGCAGCAGTAGAGATGCTTTTGGATGCGTTTTATTTATTATTATATTTATCGTACTTGTTATTCTACTTCACCATATGTGAACATTATTTTAGTTCGACATTGTACTTCATGTACTTCAACATTATTGTTGTTTTAACATTGTCTATAATATTATGTTTCTTTTGAGTTATCGCTTGTCATGAAAACACGTTTATAGAACAACACATGGTATTCATGGTTGAACAAACCATCAAAGTACATGCTTAAACAAGATTCATAATTTGTCAAGAATATCAACTTAAATAATACAATTTTAACTAAAGTCGTAAGTCAACATAATCAGTACGGATATGCTGAAGTTGTCTATAAGCTTCTATTCTATATCGGTAAGGAACTATCCATTGATTTGCAACACTGTAACAATTCCTTGACCATAACAACGCAGGTGGCAGAATAGGACATCCAGCTTTCAATGCAACCTGAAACAATAACCAACATCAACTTAGGTTAAAATTTGTTAAGAGTCTTTGGGCAATAAACTGTGTTCAACAACTTATACCTGAACAAAATGATTTCCAAACACATATGTCCAATACAAATTACCCGATGAACTTTGACATCTCCAAGTGGTTGGCTTCTTAAAGGAAAGAACGTCATGCTTTGTTTGAGAGACAGAGAAACAAGAACAAGGTTATACCGTGATGCAATGACGTACCCTAGATCGGTGATATCCATCCACTTATCAATTGTTACCTGACATGAAAACCACTTAACTGTAAATATAATAACCATGGTTAATGTATAAGTACAAACATAGTAACATAGTAGTTACCTTTGACAACCCATCAACAAGTAGGGACCGTTTCAATTGCTCAAATCTGTCAAAGCCACCAAACAATGCTATGTATTCACCAGACCATTCTGCAAGTTCTTTAAGCAAATGATTGCGAACCAAAGACCAAGATTCTTCACCGTAACCTAGTAAAGCCGCAATAAGACGAAATCCACAGTTACCATCAGCTTTAACATCAATAATGTCTACAATGAAATCATGCATAAATGTATGAAACTGATCCAGCATCGGTAGCTTGGTCTTTGTATGCCTCTCATCAGCCGAAGAAATGTTGCAGGATGTTTTGGTGTCCAACAACTATTCTGAACAGAATGTAATTCGTCCACATACTCCCAATAAGATGGATCCCGCTTGGTTGACCTCGCGTGTTGAGAAACTTGTCTCTTTTGCGCACCTTTTGTTTTGACTTTTTCAGGCGGAGTACACATTGAGTTTTTGTCAAGATATGCAATTTCTCTAAGTTTTGTCTTTAAAGTGACCTTCCCACAAAAATCAAGGTTATTAAAACGCATAGATATGGCTTCCATCTCTCCACTTATGTCCACCTGGTCCTTATCTACACCTTGATCTTCAAAACTTAACCTCTGCCAAAACAAATCAACAGCATCAATAGGTATTGACCCAAGAACATACTTAGCTAGCTCACATGCACAAGGCAGTCCATGCGTAGTTCTCATAACACATCCACAACATTTTTTGCTTTTGCCTGCGTAATGGACTCGCTCATACTCAGCAGCTAATTGGTTTAAAGCATACCTGAACACCATTCCAATCAGTCGTTTATACAGTGTTACTTTAAACACATGACCCACCACATGTGTGCTTCTCTCCAATGATGCCCTAATCTCAGTATGTTGCAAGGTCAGAATGTTGTGCATTGCATCCCATACACTACACAGGTCGCCTAGGCTATTCTGCAACAACCTCTTCAATGTCGAATGTGCTGACTCGACCCTGAAATCCAATGGTAACAGTCACAAACTATCCCCTACAACCACAATATAAAAGCAATAACTTTACAAAACTTAAAGATTTGCTAACCTGTTAGTTGTTGTGTTACCCAAATGCATAAATTGTTTGGTTCACGTTGTAACAAATTTTTCTTTGTGTGGATTGAGCCATGTGGTTTTCACATAATCAACAAACGCAGGCCATGGAGAACACGCAATGTCAAACTTTGCCATACAATCACCAAATTCATTCTTATTACCACAGTCCGCAAGACTTCCCCAGGATTCCATCACATAGTCCCTTGCGTTACTCTGTCGGATAAAAGTTTTACATTTTGCCTTCACATTTTTTCAATGTGGAACCGACAAAGTAAATTGGTAGACATAGGGAACACAGTTGTAATTGCACTCATCAATGCTAAATCTCTATCAGTGACAATGACTTTTGAGAAAAATTCAGTTTTAATAAACATGCCTCTAAAACATTCTAGGGCCCAAACAACATTGTCTACACGTTCAGCTTCTAATAAAGCAAACGCAACTGAGAACGTCATCCCAGTAGGAGTGACACCAACAATGTCCAATAACAGAAGTCTGTACCTGTTTGTTTTGTATGTGTTGTCTATCAGGAAAACAACATTATATGCATTGGTCAACTTCACTGCATCTGGATGGTTCCAAAACAGGTCACGAATGACATTTTCATCCTTCACTCTATGCCAATGAATGTACATGTCACGTTCAAGAAGCTTCATCAACTGTTGCAATTCAGTATTACCTTCTCTGATACGCGTACGATATGTATATCTTGCATTCATTACTTGCTTCAAGGATGTACAATTATTCGGATTATGCTATTTCAAAGTAAGGAAAATATTCTTAGGCTTCACCATCGATCGTGTCATATCATGCACTACAACCTTCTCTTCCTCTGTCAGTCGACCAGCATACGGGTGTCCACATAATGAGTTTGCCAAACCATGATTATGAGTGCCACATAATAATTTCACCATCCACCCTTCACCTTCTGGTACTGGTTTCGCTCGCAATCTAAATGGACAATTGCATTTTCTCGTGCTAGTCACTGTGGGCACCGTGTTTTTATTGAAATCTCTATACTTTCCACTTCTCTCACAACCAATTAAAACAAACAAAGTTCTTCCCTTCTTTCCAGTATGCATGTCCGACCTCATTATCACAGTTACAAAACCATTCTCATATGCAACACTTCTAGCCCATTTTAATACTTCCTCACGAGAAGCGAACACCTACACAAATAAATAATAATCAGGATTAAGTTCCATAAATCATTGATTAATAAACAGTAATGAATTTATAAATAATATACATACCTCACAAGTATTGAACGCTGCAGAACAATCGACTGAACAATCAGCTTTTTCAAATGCACTCGGTTCATCTCCGATATCTTCATTCATATCAATTTCTTCAGACATTATAACATCATACATCCACTTATCGTTGTTCATCTTCACAAATGACAACAAACTTACATAAATCACAACACAAACAGATAATAATTATTAAGAACACAATTTTTAATAATTAAAATCAAATTTTAATAATTAAATTCCATTTTTTTGTAAATTACGGATTGATTAATCCGTATGCTCCACACGGATTAGACAATCTGTATGGTCCACACGGATCAGACAATCCGTATGTCCCATACGGATCCGACAATTCGTATAGACCATACGAATTGGATGATCCGTATGGGCCATACGGATCACACAAAGCTGAAAATACTTGTGAATTTACTAATCCGTAGATCCTATAAGGATTATCGAATCCGTAAATGCAAAAAAACGTAACTTACCTTCACCGACAGCTGCTCCACCACCGTCTGTAAAGACCAAGTTTCTAGTCCGTATTCAATTTATTATGCTTTTTATTTTACAGAAAAAAAAATTTCTTCGTAATTCATTTACGTAAAACTAATTATACGTAATAAGTTATTTTTCTAACGTGTTCGCAAATTTGTCAAAATACAAAGTTCAAACATAGTTTAATATACAGTCCCAAATAGTCTGTTACAAAATAAGATACAAACAACTCAACGTAGTATCAAATACAGACAAATAGAAAATCACAAATACAACATATAGAACATCCAGCTCCTTCCTCAACGCTTTCCTTAGCTTACTGTTCCTCTGCTCGCCCAAATAATTTGGGGTCATCACAGGTGTCAAACCACAGACACAACTCGGATAAGTATATGATAAACATGGTTAGATAAATGACAGAAACAACATAAATAACAGAACAACGTAATAATCATAAAACAAATGCATAATGAATGATGCATGATTTCTTTGTTAAATGATGCATGACTGAGATCTCAGAGTTCTATTAAAAGGTACCATAATCAATATAGTTTCACCCACTCTAGTGAAACCTCCCTCCACTCTGAGGGGTACAGTCAAAGAGTTTCACCCACTCTAGTGAAACCTCCCTCCACTCTGAGGGGTCAAAGTGCAAATGATGCATGGATTCTTTTTATTTTTCAGTTACTCCTTTATTTCTCAAATTCTCATGACTTTGGTGCCACAATCTTTATTCATCCATCATGACCAGTTCAATATAAAAGGTATAAAGGCACCATAATTTTTCTAAGGAAACCATCTTAAGAAGTATATCATAACCCATTTTTAATAACATACATCATGTAAATTTTCATTAGAACTTCCTTAACAATAAAACATGCAACTTTTCTACAAACCATAATTCCTATCAAGTAATTAATAAAGTATCACACAACAACATTAAATAAAAAGTAACACATAACAACATCAAATAAATAATAATTACTTACAACATTAATTAAATAATAAGTAAGATACAACCTTAGTAAATCAAATAGACATAGCTACAAAGTATAAGAGTTAGTCCCTTTCTTGTTAGACTAGGTTTAAGATAATTATTCATTAAGTTATTTACCTAAATCATTATCTATGTACCATTCTAGTTCATTGAGGCATTTTAACAAACACGTGGTATACAAAGCTTAAATCTTATAAAAACACAACTTAAATCTTATAGAAATAATTGATAACATAACTTAAGCAATATCTAATCCATGTGTATCACTATACTCCCCATACTTTGTGTTTCTCTTTAAAAATTGAATAGCTTTGTTCCTAATTTCCTTGATGCTTCACGTGGACTTTCAAGTAGCTAGGCTTTGATTTTTGTTCTAGGTACAGGGTATAATTTGGAAGTGATAACGAAGATTAAAATGAGAAGAAGGTAGGATACAAAAGGGAGTAATTGCACGGCTATGCCCTTCTTGGTTTGTTTAGAAAATATTTTGAAATAAAGTGGTGTAAGGCTAGGGTGATTGCACGGTTTCCTCTTGATTTGTTTTGAAAATGTTTTGGAATTGTTTTGGAATGGAGAAAGCAAGGTTTTGCACATTCCCCCTCTCTAATCCATCCATACCCACGATTTCTTCTTTATATAAGCTAGGTTATTTGGTGTTTTCTACAAAAATCTTCAAAGTCCATCATTACCTTGCTTTTTGGTTGTTCTCCTTTTATTGGCTAAGGATTTAGGACCTTACAAGTGTTTTGCTTCATGAGAATTCCACACCTTTCCTTGCTTTCACATGGACTACTCAAGCTAAGTGCATTCTATTTGATTTTTATTCAAATCCGTGGGGTAACTTAGGCTTAGTCATAAAAATTTCTGCCCAAAACCCGTTTTATAAAAATATTCATCCCGAGTTTTTTAACTGTTGGATTTCTTTAAAATTTAAAAGGGATATTCCTAACTCACATATTTAACTTTTGACCGTTGGGATTTTTGAAATAAAATCTGGAACTCTCTCCGTGTTCAAAGGAGTCAAGAGGAAGTTTTTCTTCAACAAATATCTCCTTAAGTCATCATTGCTTGGCTTTCCACTAGGTTTTACCTTATTGGCTTTTGAATTCCTACCTTCCAAGTGTCTAGGTTCTACATATTTCTCCTTAATTCCTCCTTTGCACGTGCACTTCAAGATGTGTAGGGAATTTCTTTGGTTTTTTCGTTCCTACGTATAGTATTTGGCTTGTAGTATGTTTTTGAATTTAGTTCATGAAATATCTTAAAGCATTAATGATTTACTTTCCACATGGATCAATGA
>PYAF01005689.1:40374-51562 GCA_007407185.1 Glycine tomentella
GGACCGATAATTCAGATTTTAATTAATTTGGATTATTTTAAGTTTAATTATTCTAATTTGATTTTCAGGGCAGATTAATAATTAAATGGGCTTGGAATTAATTCATGGACTTGAAGATTGGAGTGCCGCGTCAGCATTAATTTCCACATCAGCTTGGAATTTTCGTTTTATTTTATTTATTTTCGTTTTGGGTCAAAAAATTGTCAGAAAAAGCCCAATTTCGTTTTTAGGTCAGACACTAATATTATATATTTGGGAGCTGTGCCCATGCAGAGGCAGCCAATTTTCGTTCTGTTTTCTTTAGAAGCAGCCAACACTATTTCGTTTTAGGGTTTTTAGAATATTTTCGTTATCTGCTTTCTCTGTTCTGTTTTTGTTTTCTATTTTCTGAATACATTCGCGTTTCAATTCAGTTTTATTTTCGTTTTTCTGTCTGTTTCATCTTCATCTTCTAATTTCGTTTTTGCTCTCTATTTCTGCTATTTCGTTTTAGATTTAGGTTTTTCGTTTCTGCTTTTAATTTCGTTTCTGCTTTTAATTTCGTCTAATGTTTCGTTTCAATTCAATTTACGTTTCTGTTGTTAATTTCGAATTAATGGAAGGCTAAATCCTAGGGTTGGACCCTAGGACAGATTGCAGACCTTCAATGGAGGTTCTCTGTGTGCAATTCGTATTCTGCTTGTTCTTTCTTGTTTGGGTTTCTGTTCTGTATTTTTCGAATTAGGATCATGCTTAATGATTCTGAGTTGATTGATTCAGTAATCTCAGGTTGCTTAATCCTGAGTGCTTGCCCTAACGAGGTTCACGTTTGCTTAATTCGTGTAATGACGTTTTAGGTTAATCTTCGCTTAGTTGATTAATCTGGACTGATGAGAATTAAGCAGGACAGATTATCTTTCATGAACCAAGGATATTAGAGGCGCAATCTGTTCTAAGGGTCTGACTTGTTTTTAATCACTGCAATTTAATTGTTAATTCTGTTTTAATTTAGTTTTCGCATTCTGCCAAAAAAATTCCCCCCCAAAACACGTTTTCAATCCCTAACGCAGATAATTGAGATCCTTGAGAGACGAACTAGGAGTCACTTCCTAGTACTACATTTAAACTGAATTAATTTGGTTGCGTACGACCGCGATCAATTATGATAATGTGTTGGTTTTTGTATAGATGGATGGCGAAGTAGGTGGGTGAAGTCAGACTGCAAAAGCAGTGAGGGCAATCAATAACCACTACATGGATTAGTTCACTTCAAGCCACACAAAAGCAAACCAACAATACCACTTAAATATACATTCAAAATCATACTACAGCATTGCAAGTCATAACCACCATATGGCATTCATCACTTCAAACCACACTAAACCAAACCAACATCAATCCATAACCACTACATGTATTAGTTCAGTTCAAGCCACACCAAAGCAAACCAATAATACCACTTAAATATGCATCACCATCTCTCAACTTATTGACAAAGTTAAATTATATTTAATTATGTCCAAAACCGATGAAACAATAATAGTCAACCATTGCAAGTCATGTTACCCAAAACAACATAGACCTAAATACAAAAAAAATTCAAAAAATCCAAAAAAAATTCAAAAAAATACACTCACGGATTGGTTGATCCGTAAACACCTTACGGGTCACTTAATCCATATGAAGCTTATGGATTGAGTGATCCGTAAGCTTCATACGGATTAAGTGATCCGTAAGGTGTTTACGGTGGGTAATCTGGAAGCATCGTACGGATTAGCGGATCCGGAAGCATCGCACGGATTAGATAATCCGTATGAATATTACAAATTACGTAATCCGAAAGCATTGTACGAATTACATAATTCGTATGAAACTTACGAATTCAATAATCCGTATTATTCATACGGATTATCTAATCCGTGCGATGCTTCCAGATCCGCCAATCCGTCCGCCCATGCTCCACGGATTCCCGATTCCGTTCCACCATTACCGGCCAAATTCAGCCTCCAAACACCACCATTCACAACTTTTTATTAACATATCACTCACCGGAAGCAGGAACGACAGAAATTAACGCCTCCAATAAGCTTCGCCGCCGAATACGATGGATAGTGGCTTACTCCAATGCGGTGGTTGTCGAGGGTCACTGAACTTCAATGTTGTAGAAGGAGGAAGGGAAGGAAGGGAACTGTTGCTTGTCGGAATGGCACCAGCGACTCAGGGGGAAGGGAAGAGAAGAGGAAACGGTGCTTGTCGGAATGCGCTGAGAAGGAGAGGAAATGGTGTAGAAGAGCAGAAGAAAAATATTCAAATAAAATAAATTATATTTTTCATTATAAATATATGGGTATAAATGAAAAATCACTATTTAATAATGGTGTATAAGAATTTTACATGGTGTAGGAAGCTGATGCCAATTTGCACCATATAGAAGGCCATGTGAGATCCGAGTCAGCTTGAATGGTGGAAATAGCAGTGCCTACGCTTTCGAGCACATTGGAAATCACCATTGACGAGAAATAATGGTATGTAAGAACGATGTAGAGGGAGATGAACGTAAAGAATTCCCAAATTCTGTTTTAAGAAGGAATTTAAAATTCTTAAATTTCAGTTAATTAAAATTCCCAAATTTTATATTCTTCCTAATAAACTATCCAAACAATAAATTTTAGAACAAAAGAACTTCGAATCCCCTTGAAACTACTTTTCCCACTTTAAATCTCTTTATCCAAACAGTGGTAAGAAACCCAAAACAAAATTAAAAAATTTATCAAAGACTTCTTAACTATTTAAATAAATATTAAATAAATATTTCACTATTTATCACGTGTCTTACTCCTACTGAATACGTGTTTTACTTGCGTAAGCTAACAATAACATCAGTACAGTACTTGGAAGATCCAGTGCATATATATTTTGCTCTAATCACAATTAGTTACACCTTTGTACGAGTGCAATGAAATGAAGTAACAAAGAAGCAGCATCGTTTCTGATATTAAACTCGAGAGGATATAATGCAGCATCTATATTTCTCTCATTAAGCTCAATACAAGGAAAATAAAATAATAAAAAAGCATTTCCCTTCCTACTAGCATCTAATCACCTAAGTGGCGTTTACATTTTTTTCCCAACTAGAAGGGAAATGTTAACATCCAATATAATAGCCATTCTTCATATAGCTGAAGTGAGAAAACGCTTACAATTTTTTTCTCTCCAATGTTCTATTCATAGCTAAATGTGAAGGGGGAACATGAAAAACAATCATGAGAAAATTTTATGCTGACCAAATAGATATATGGAGGCTCGTAAATCTTTTACATTACATAAAAAAGCTGTCTCTGCTACACCATTATGCAGCCCTCAGATAACACTTCTTCTAACTGGACAAAATCAGAAAGCGATCAAAGACAATGACAAAAGTCAACCAACTATACCCTGTATACACTCACTATTCCAAAAATCTTATGTACTGATACAGTTTCAGCGATGATGATCAATGACCTCAACTTGTAGAACCTCCATATAAAAAACGGAAGTAGTAAAAAGCTCAAGGCGCTGCGGTTGGCAGATACAAGATGTTGAGAGCAATGTTACTCCATTGACAAAGAATTACATACCACAAATTAACTTAAAGTCTGCAGACACCACCTGAATTGATGGATTCATTAGTCCTATACATAGTTGCCTTTTGCCATCTTCACCATGTCTACAAGCCCATAGAAATATAACAATGCCGAATTCATCCCATGCTCTACTCATCAATATAGCAGTTTCCTAATTATAAATCTTTACTGGCTTCTCAAACGTGTGGCGATTCTGAAAATAAAAGCCATATAATTTTGAATGGTGTAAACAAAAGCAAGTTTTTTACCCCCAAAACAAAAGAAAGCTTAATAATCAGAAAATTCACTAACCTGGTTGACAGCATATGATCTTTTAGGAGCATTGTCAGTATGCTCCAAACCAAGATATTGCTCCCAAGCACCATAAACATCTCTTCTCTATCATAGGATACCAAAACAAGTACAATGTAATCACAAATTCAGACATGAATATAGCGGATATCATTTTAAGAAAAAAAATTACAATGAAGTCTCAACCTGAAAACGACTGGATACAATGTCAGAATCTTGAAGGTACTCAGGACGCCCTAGTGATAGAAATGCAAACTTCCACTAGCCAAACCAGAAATAGTAAAAAAAAAAAAAAAACAGTTAGGTAAACCGAAATCAAATGTACTTATGAACTTTTTCTCAGTTAAAACATCAAGCAACAAAATTATTCAAAAAGATGGTCATAAAAAAAAATAACACGAGAAATCACCTTGCAGAATTCATCATCAGGAACTTGAAGTTTCTTTTGTATTCGCACTTTAATTTCGTCAAGAGTTTCACCTTCATGTATAACCAGAAAAAAAGGTTCCCCAAAGTTTTGAATTTGCTGTAAATTTTCAAGGAAAAACAAAAATACAATACTTTTGTAAAACAATTAATATCAGCATAAAATATCAAAGACAATTTTTTAAAACTTCACTAAAAGAACAAAAATTAAAAACTAATTACCATTTGGTTTTGAGCTGTGTCTTTATTGAAATGGTAAACATGAATTAGACGATCATGAGAACTGAGATTTTTCTCTTCTTCTGGAATCTGTTACATTTGAATATGACCATGTAAGAATAACAATTATTTTGTGAGAGGAATTGAACAACAAAAATAGAACATAATTATATATTTACAAGAGTCGGGCAGTGTTATCATCATTTGAACAAATAAAAGCGAAGAATACAACATTACACTAAATGCTATCTCCCTTGATCTAGCCCCGCATTCAGAAAGAGATTCCTACCTCCTCTGCTCGTAATGTCCAGTATTGATCATTAATGTTTTCAATCTTTTCATTGGGAGGGAAGACCTGCACAGACAGAAGGCAGGAAGTGGGAAAAAAAAAGATTTCAACAATAAAAATGTGTTTTTTTGTGATAGTCAATAGCTCAAGCAAAAACAGACAGGCAGAGGGCAGGATCATAATTGAATAGTAAATTTAATCAAGATTCTCAGATGATTTCTTTTTTAAACAATAACAAAATATAGTAATACATCCACAAGTCATCAACGTGTGTAATTTCGTACCTTGTATATTTTGTGATAGAAGACTTCAAGCAACCGAAGTTCAGCTTCAGGATCAGATAACTCTACCTAAGCAATAGTAAAAAGTGGGTATGATATATAGAAATATAGTACACTTATGTTTAAAATTTATTCATGGAGGAAAAGTTGCCAACATTATTAGAAAAATTTGGTGTTTGCCCTACATTGCAGTCACAACATCTCACAACAGGTAAATATGGCTGAGTCTTAGAATTTTTGGTTTGGGTCTAACTCAACCCCAAAAACTAGCTCATGGGGTGAGGATCGCCCCTCCCCCACTATTAGAGTATTCTTACTCCACTAAGTAAAGTGTATTATACTCTAATACCTAACTATCTTGGCCACATCACTAGTCAATGTGGTATCTCAGTTAATTGGCACTTCTTATTTCCCTTTTGACTTCAAATGAAGCCATGTGTGATAGTTGTGTGCAGTTGTGACTTTTGAGCGTGTTTTGTATGTGATAGGAACTGGACAGAGATGAAGAGATAACAGAGAAAATATTATTGATTTTGGAGAATACTCCAGCTGATACAATGGTGGTTTTCGAGGAACCACAGCCTCCTACAATCTGTTTTACACCTCCATCCATTCCCTAACAATCTATTTATAGTTTCACTTCTAACTACTAACTAATAGTTAGTTATACCTAACTACTAGTTATCCCAACTAACCCACTAACTAACAGCTCTTCTAGAATATATCTTTCCTCCCCTTCTACTCCTATCAATACCCTCCCCTTCAAGATGAACCTTGTCCCCAAGGTCCAGGTAAGGAAAAACAGTCTGCATTTCATCAGCAAGGGTTTCCTTCATCTTCTTCCATAATCATCAATCTGAACTGTTTGTTTTTACACACGAGCAGGATGATATTTCTCATTACATGTAAAACATTTTCCCTTCATCATTTTCTCATTCACTTCTGCAGGTGACAAATTATGGAAGATTCTTCTACCTTGCCATCCATCTTCAGTTTTTTGACGAATTCCTCGTAAATGGAGTATTCCCTAAGGACGGATATGCCTCTTTTATAGCCTTGATTCCTAAAGGTCATGATCAACAGGGGTTAAATGATTACAGGCCTATCTCCTTATTAGGTTGTGTATACAAAATTGTGGCTAAAGTACTGTCTACTAGGCTGAAAAAGGTATTGCCTCTCATTATCGATCACCGTCAATCAGCTTTTATTGAAGGGAGACATTTGTTACACAGTGTGCTCATAGCCAATGAGGTGGTGGATGAGGCAAAAAGAAAGGATAGATGTCTTGTGTCCAAAGTAGATTATGAAAAAGCTTACGACTCAGTGAGTTGGGAGTTTCTGTTTTATATGATGAGAAGGTTGGGTTTTGGTTCGAAGTGGATTACATGGATCGAAGGCTGCTTAAAATCTGCCATTGTTTCTGTGTTAGTCAATGGGAGTCCTACTGAGGAGTTTACTCCACAACGTGGTCTTAGACAAGGAGATCCCCTAGCCCCTCTGTTGTTCAATATCGTTGCTGAAGGCCTCACGGGATTAATGAGAGAAGCACAAAAGAAGGATCAGTATGAGGGGTATAAGGTGGGAAAAGAAATTGGTTGATATTAGCATTTTACAATATGCTGATGACACTATCTTTTTTGGGACAGCTTCTGAGAAAAATGTCAGATCTATTAAGGTCATGTTAAGAGGGTTTGAATTGGCATTGGGGTTGAAAATAAACTTTGCTAAGAGCAGTTTTGGGGTGTTTGGCATGAATGAACACTGGGCTAACAATGCTGCCTTGTATCTGAATTGTAGACAGCTGGTTGTCCCCTTGTTGTACTTGGGTATACCTATCGGGGCGAACCCAAGGAGATCTGTCATGTGGGATCCTTTGATTAAGAAGTGTGAGCGAAAATTAGCTAGCTGGAAAAAGAAGTACTTCTCCTTTGGGGGGAGGGTTACATGGATTAAGTCCGTCCTCAATGCAATCCCTATTTTTCATTGTCTTTCTTCAAGGTCCCGAAGAAGGTGGTAGAGAGCTTGATCAGAATTCAAAGAAGGTTTTTGTGGGGTGATAGTCAAGGTCAGAGGAAAATTGCTTGGGTTAGTTGGGATGTGATTTGTCAACCTAAGGAGTGTGGGGGTTTGGGTATTAAGGACATTACTACGTTCAGTTATGCTTTACTTGGGAAATGGGTTTGGAATATGTTCCATCAACAAGATGAGTTATGGGTGAATGTGTTGGAGTCAAAATATGGAGGATGGAGGAACTTGGGAGTCCATAGAAGGGTTGGAGGAGAATCCATATGGTGGAGGGATCTTGGTTCTGTTTGTAATTCAAATGAGGAAGGATGCGAGATCATAAGAGGAATTGATTGGAAGGTGGGCTGTGGGTCAAAGACTTTATTCTGGGAGGATACATGGAAGAATGTGGGGCTGTCACTTAAGGACAAATACCCAAGACTGTACCTGATTTCCAATCAGCAACAACAACTTATCCAGCAGATGGGCTCACAAACTTCTCAGGAGTGGGAATGGCAGTTTCAGTGGAGAAGACCTTTCATGGAAGGAGAGGTAGATTCAGTTATCAAGTTCTTAGAAGAGTTACAAGGGTCGATGGTACAACCTCAACTACAAGATGTGTGGCAGTGGGGAGCTGATCCAAATGGAGTGTACACTGTGGGGAGTGCTTATAATTTCATAAACAAGGATTGGACTTCTCTGAATCTTTGTGAAGTGTACAAGATGCTATGGAAGATAAAAGTCCCTACTAAAGCATTGTGTTTTGCTTGGAGACTTATTAGGGACAGGTTGCCTACAAAGCTGAACCTGAGAAGAAGAAATGTGGAACTAAATGATCTAATCTGTCCTTTCTGCAGGAGGTTTGAGGAGGATGCAACACATTTATTTTTTAGCTGTGATAAAATTCGGCCAATCTGGTGGGATTCATTGTCTTGGATTTCTATCTTCAATGTGTGCTCAGTGAATCCTAAGGAACATTTCTGTCAACATTCCTTCTATTATTTCAGCGGGCTTTGTGGGCAGAGATGGCTAACGTGGTGGATAGCACTGACATGGACTATTTGGTGCCATAGAAACAGAATTATTTTCCAAAATGAGCCTTTCAACAGTCACAAGCTAATGGATGATGCTATTTTTATATGCTATGTGGTCTAAGAATCTGGAGAAAGGGTTTAATATTCCGATTCATGTTTGGTCCTGTAATCTGGGGGAGTTTTTTTGTTCTCAGGGGAGGGTATAACATATAGATTTAGTTACCCCTCTCTGTTTTGGGGGTTTATCTTCTGTTTCAGCTAGATTTTTGGCACCTTAATCCATGTATTAGGTTGCCAAAAGTCTTGTTTTGTTTTGCTTCTTCTGTTTTTGTTTTAGTACTACTTGTACTGTCTCTCCTTTTTTCTATATTTATATATATATATATATATATATATATATATATATATATATGCTTTTTTTGCCGATCAAAAAAAAAAAAAATTATCCTCTGCACTAACAATTTGGACAGATTCATTGACCTTAATATTAACTGGCTGCCATTCTTATCAAAATTTCTGATTTGAAAAGCTGGGTTTCTGACCTTGATAGACCTTGCTATAGCTTCTGCCCAGAATTCCCATAACTCTATTTTTCTCTTCCACTTGTCGTGCTTTATTCATGGCTTCCATCAGGTTCTTGGGCTCGTGCAATCTCACCTCGGTACCAATCTCCTCCTTCAATCCCTTGAGAAATACCTCCATCAGCAAAGATTCTTCCAGCCCCTTCACAGTCCCTACATGCTTCTCAAATTGCCCAATATAGCACTACATTGTCTTGGATATGGGCATTTCAATGTTCCTCCAGAGATTAGCTCTAGCTGTGTCGCGCCCCGTGTTTCTTCTCGACATGTCACCCACCGGCGCAGTCTCCTCCATTGTCTATTTCTCCCATGCAGCTGTTAGCCTCTGCAGCATGGCTTCGATGGCACCCAAACGTGATTCTACTACTTCGCGATTTTCTTCCTCCGCCCTCTCTATCGCCTTTACACATGCCTCCATTTTCGTGTTTGTTTTTTACCCCATTAACCCCTCCACAGCTCCAAGATCCGAGCTCTGATACCAGTGATAGGAACTGGACAGAGATGAAGAGATAACAGATAAAATATTATTGATTTTGGAGAATACTCCAGCTTATACAATGGTGGTTTTCGAGGAACCACAGCCTCCTACAATCTGTTTTACACCCTCCATCCATTCCCTAACAATCTATTTATAGTTTCACTTCTAACTACTAACTAATAGTTAGTTATAACTAACTATTAGTTATCCCAACTAACAACTCTTTTAGAATATATCTTTCCTCCCCTTCTACTCTTATCAGTATGTAAGCATGTTAATGAGTGAAAGCTTAATAATTTCACCTTTGTTTTAAGATCATCAAGGACATCCCCAACAGTGCTCTGCTTTGGGAGTCGGATAGTATGAATAACCACCTGATAAGAATATGTAAAGAAACAAAGAAACTGTTATGAGAAAAATCTACATAAAAATGGAAGAGAATTTGGTAAACATACTCACTTCATCCTTAGTGGCATGATGAAATGCAACTTTTAAAGTTTTCAACCCTTGTAATTCTGGTAGAGGGATGTCAAGTACTTCATAGTATAATATATCCGACGTCTGAAATTGAGTAAAGGAATAAGATCTATTGCCTTTTCAAGAAAAGATATTAAGGTTAATGTAACAATAGTTACCTGATTGTAATGAACTAACATATCAGACAAATGTTCTACCCCTCGGTATTTAATAGGCTGGGGTTTTGGTTGTTGAGAGTAGCAGTTGTGTGGTGTAAGCCGTATTTTGGACGGATCATCCAAACCAAGTTGTTGGGCTACTCTCTCCACCACATCATCATATGTAAAAAGCCTTGACCTAGAAATTAATATATGGGAAAGTATAAGACTGAGGACAAAATGCTAAGCATAATTATCTATAAATAACTACATCTGCACGTTAGTAAAAAAATCTAAATAGTATCAAATTTAACAATTTCCCCCCAATAAGTTCCAAGATGCTTACATCTCCAAGAAAAAGTCATCTTCCTTCGGTCTATCCAGAGATCGAAAGTGAACCACCTAAGAGTACATCACATATATAAGCAATTTTAGCTCTCATTTCAATATTAACATGAAATTTCCAAGATTAATTAATTACAAAGATATGCACAAGCATAGGCACACAGTGAAAGGAAGGGAAGATAATCTACTTAAAAAAATGACTGAATTTGGGAGGTTTCGCATCCACATCACCAAAAATCAAACAAATTTGCATTCAGTATACCCAAACAATAAAAGTACCTGGCGATTGTGTACATATTCTAAATATGAGGGAACATCTGGATACCGGACATTTTCCTCACTGTCCATAGAGGAAGCCTTCTGAAAGCATATGATATCTCCATCTTCCAGCTGCAAATATAGAATATAAGTCAATAAACTCAATTGAGGCATTTGGTTTGCCAAATGTTTTCCAATAATGGGAATTGTTAAATAGAATAATGGATTCCAATGTTTGGCAAAATTACTAAAAATATTCAAAATCAACCATGATTGCCAGGAATATTTTTCCTGAACATTCTAGTACTAGATTTCATTCCGAGTAATAGAGTTCTTAGCAGAACAGAAGAAAAAAAGATAAAAGAAGATATGTGAACGAGAGAAAACTTGAGAATCAAGAAATTATAATTGTTATTGGCGCTGAACTTTGAGTTACTAAAGAGTATATAGAGGCTAGGATAGTTAGTTATGACAGTTGTCAATAACCAACTGTCAGAAAGTGGGTTTGGGCCTAACTCAACCCTACAAAACCAGCTTGTAAGGTGAGGATTGCTCCCCACTTATATAGTGTTGAAATATAAGTAATGAACACACTTTTTCATTCATTCAGATTGAAACCCAAAGGGTTCATTATATACAACTAATTCTAATATTCTAGAGTATTCCACAACTTATTCTAATACTCTAGAATATTCCACAACTAACTTTAATACTCTAGAATATTTCACAACTAATTCTAATACTCTAGAATATTCCACAACTAATT
>PYAF01005689.1:51662-65319 GCA_007407185.1 Glycine tomentella
CTTTTTCATTCATTCAGATTGAAACCCAAAGGGTTCATTATATACAACTAATTCTAATATTCTAGAGTATTCCACAACTTATTCTAATACTCTAGAATATTCCACAACTAACTTTAATACTCTAGAATATTTCACAACTAATTCTAATACTCTAGAATATTCCACAACTAATTCTAATATTCTAGAATATTCCACATATAGTTTATCTCGGCATTATCTATAGTCAGATGTGAGACTTCTACATATCCCCCTTTGCCCAAGGCTACCCCCCATGTGGGACTTTTTACACACCCCCTCTATCTACGGGTGACCACAATTTAGGTGGCTTTTCCAACACTAACTAACTAAGGTAGAAAGCTAACTCTAATCCTAACTATATTCACTTAAACGAGACTGCAGTTGAATACCCCCCCTCCCCCCTCTTCCCCCCCTCCAACTCAAGGTGGTTGAGATTTTGATGAAGCCTCAATCACATTGAGTTTGACTATTAGAAAACTAAATATGGTAGGAGATAGAGGCTTGGTCAGTGCATCTCCCCATTGATCAAGAGCAGGGATATGATGCACAATGAGCTGCTTAGTCAGAACATTCTCTCAAGCAAAGAAAACATCAATTTCCAAATGCTTTGTTCTTTCATGAAAGACAGAGTTGTGAGTAATCGCCACTTCAGTTTGGTTGTCGTAAAAGACAACAGGGGTGCTGAAGGGAACTTGGATGGAGTTCAGTCAACAATGTCTGAATGTAAGAGATTTCTACAGTAGTATGAGCTAAGCTGTGATATTCTGCTTTTGTCTAGACCTAGCAACAACTTGCTGCTTGCAGGACCACCAAGATATGAGATTTGGGCCAAAGTAGATTGCTGCACCAGAAGTGAATCTTCTGTTATCAATACCAGATGCCCAATCTGCATCAGAGGGCTCTTGGAGTGTAGGGCTGACCTGAGACAGCAGGTCTGAGATGAGGACCATGTAGAACAATACCTTTCAAGTACCTTGAAATCCTCTTGACTGCAATCCAGTGAGTGTCTAAGGGAATAGCCATAAACTGACACACTTTGTTAACTGAATAGCTGATTTCAGGTCTAGTTATAGTTAGGTATTGGAGAGTACCAACCACAGATCTGTATAAAGTGGGATCAGAAAAAAGTTCTGAGCCTAGTTTGGTGAGCTTGTATTAGAGCATGTAACTATATAACTGTGCAAACAGTTTTGTAATAGGATTGTAAGGGCTGTTAGCCTTTGCTAACA
Organism: Glycine tomentella; assembly: GCA_007407185.1. NCBI lineage: Eukaryota > Viridiplantae > Streptophyta > Magnoliopsida > Fabales > Fabaceae > Glycine > Glycine tomentella. Next base: position 52,910 of record PYAF01005689.1, read on the forward strand.
GCACCTCTCTGTGTAAGGCAATTATTGTAAGGGCTGTTAGCTTTTGCTAATAACACCTCTTTGTGTGAGGCTGTTAGTTCAGAGGTTCAGAGGTCTATAAATACCTCTATTGTAACTGAGTCTAACAAACTGTTCCACTCTGAAATAATATATGAGTTCTCTCTAAGTTTGCTCTCTATTCTTCCTCTCACTTCTTCTAATATGGTATCTAGAGCCAATTTTTTGCACTGATTGTGCATTCATTCATTCAATTAGTTAGATCACAAGTTCCTATTCTGTTCAATCTGTTCGATTTCGTTAGTTCAATTTTTTTGATATCACACGTTCCTGTTCAGATCAATTCGTTCGTTTTCTCACCGTGATTGTGCTTTTGCAAGCTTTAGATCTGTTCATCCATGGCCTCCACTCCTTCGAATTTCGTCTCGCAATCATTTCCAAACTCCATCCCTGAGAAACTTGATGATTCGAATTACCTTCATTGGCGTCAACATGTTGAACAAGCACTCAAATCTCACAGATTGGAGTGGTTTGTCGTAAATCCTGTTGTTCCGCCTCGCTACCTTACTGAACAAGATCACGTTGCCGACAGAGTCAATCCTGAGTATGAAGCTTGGCAAGTTCAAGACCAAACGCTTCTTGTTTGGCTTCAGTCGACTCTCTCCAAGTCTGTTCTATCGCGCGTCCTTGGTTCGAATCACTCCTATCAGGTTTGGGAGAAGATCCATGAGCATTTCAGTCTTCACACGAAATCTCATGCTCATCAGCTGCGAACTGCGATGCATGCAATCTCGCTTGAAGGCAAATCCATTGATGATTATTTGCATAAAATCAAAGGTTATATTGATGAGCTTGCCGGTGTTGGAGTTCCGGTTCGGCATGAGGAATATGTTGATGCTCTTCTTGGAGGCCTTTAATCAGATTATGCACCAGTTATCTCTGCCATTGAAGGAAAGAAACGTACTCCTTCCATCGCTGAAATTGAGGCCTTGCTTTACGGTCACAAAACTCGTCTTAATCGTTACAATAAATAAGCTCAGGTGCTGAGTTCTCTGTCCTTGAATTACACGCAAGGCTACTCGCAATCTAATTGTTATAAATCAGGTGATTCTAGGGGATCATATGGCCGAAATGGTGGTGGTCGTGGTGGTTTTTCTGATCGTAGTGCTGGTCACGGTAATGGTGGACCTGGTAGAGGTCGTGGTGTTGGCCGGTTTGCCAATTTTCAGTGTCAAATTTGTCTTATATATGGCCACATTGCTAATGTATTGTAATATGAATCTTCTAATTCATTCATTCAGATTGAAACCCAAAGGGTTCATCATATACAACTAGTTCTAATACTCTAGAATATTCCACAACTAATTCTAATACTCTAGAATATTTTACACTCTCGACTAAGTTGGGAGATATATATTAATCATACCCAACTTGCTAATCAAATCCTCAAAGGTGGGCTTGTGTAATGCTTTGGTAAGAATATATGTTGTCTGCTCTTTGGTAGGTATATATGACAAACATACACTACCATCCTCCAATTTTTCTTTGATAAAATGACGATTGACCTTCACATGTTTAGTTCTATCATGGTGAACTAGATTTTGAGCAATACTGACACCAGGCTTATTATCACAATACAATCTGACAAGTAGGGAATAAGAGATCTTCAATTCCTCAAGAAGTCTTTTTAACCATATTCCTTCACAAATACCATGGGCTAGAGCCCGAAATTCTGCTTCTGCACTGCATCTAGCAACAACTGTTTGTTTCTTATTGTTCTAGGTCACAAGATTTCCCAGACATAGGTGTAACCTGAAGTGGATCTTCGGTCCATTGCCGAGCCAGTCCAATCTGCATCTATATACATTTCAATCATCCTTTTGTGTCCTTTTTGAAAGAACATTCTTCGACCAAGGTGTTTCTGAGGTACTTGAGGATTCTATAAACTGCACCAAGGTGTTTTTCCTTAAGAGAATGCATGAATTGACTAATCATGCTAACCACAAATGCAATATCAAGCCGAGTGTTAGATAAGTAGATCAACTTCCCCACCAACCTCTGGTACTGCTCTCTGTCAACTTCTTTCCCATCTTCAATTCTCAATTTAATATTAGGATCAATTGGAATCTCTGCTGGCTTGCACCCAAGCATTCATGTTTCTTGCAACAGATCTAGAATATATTTCTTCTGAGTTAAAGAACTTCCTGCCTTACTACGAGCAACCTGCATGTCAAGGAAATATTTGAGAACTCCAAGATCTTTCAGTTCAAACTGGTAAGCTAAACACTGCTTCAAAGAGCTTATATCCTTACAATCATTTCCTATGAAATTATGTCATCAACATAAACAATGAGAATAACAATTTTGCCACCATCAGAGTAGAGTGTGATCAGTCTGAGCTTAGAGGAATCCTCTTCCCTTCACAGCTTGGGTAAACTTCTCAAACCTCTCTCTAGGGGATTGTTTAAGCCCATAGAGAGACTTCTTCAACTTGCATACTGAACCATCTCCTTTTTCAAAACCAAGTGGTAGATCCATATAAACTTCTTCATGTAAATCTCCATTGAAGAAGACATTCTTTACATCTAATTGTTGCAAGGGTCAATCAAGGTTGGCAACAAATGATAGTAGAACTCGGATAGTGTTAAGTTTGGCAACTGGGGCAAGTGTCTCTTGATAGTCTATCCCATAGTCTGAGTGAATCCCTTAGCAACCAATCTCAACTTATACTAGTTGATGCTATTATCTGCATTAAATTTCATTGTGAACACACACTTGCAACCTACTGTTTACTTTCCTCTGGGTAATGCTACAGATTCCCAAGTTTCACTTTTTTTAGGTGCAGCCATTTCTTCAAAGACTGCATTCCTCCATTTTGGGTCATCAAGTGTTTCTCGGATGTTTTTTGGTATTTTTGTACTGTCTAAAATGGTGTTGAAAGCACAAAAACCTGGGGATAACTTTTCATACGAGATATGATGAGAAATAGGGTGAGCAGTACAAGATCTAGTACCTTTTCGAAGAGCAATAGGCAAATTTAGGTCGGCTGCATCAGTGCATTCAGGTATTGGGTTGCTGGAACTAGGACTCGAATCAGAATCTTAGCAGTCTAGAGGTTCCTTTAGTGTTTTTCGCCTGCTGTAAATTTTTCCCTATTTACCAGGAGGATCTCCAGTCTCTGGCACAGTAGTTTGCCCTATCTACTGCACAATAACTCCCCCTATCTCCAAAGGCAAAGGTAGAACAACAGACTCATTTGGTTTCCAAGACTTATCTTCATCTACCCCAGTAGAATCCCCTTGAAGAAAAGTCGAAGGAAAAAATGATTGTCTCATAAAATGTGATATCTATAGAAACAAAGACCTTACGAAGAGAAGGTGAGTAACATTTGTAACCCTTTTGGCTAGGAGGATATCCTATGAAGACACATCGAATAGACTTAGGATCGAGCCTAGACCTTTGATGGGGAGGAACATGTACAAAAGCCAAACAACCAAACAACTTCAGAGGAAGGGAAGAATGAGCCCGAAAAAAAAGGAAAGGTGTGGGTAAGACAAGATAAAGAGGAATGAAAATTTAGGACACGAGAAAACATCCGATTGATGAGATATGATGCATGCATGACAGCTTCCCCCATAGATATTTAGGGACATGCATGGTAAACAGAGCTCAAGCAATTTCAAGAAGATGTCTATTTTTTCTTTCAGCCACCCCATTTTGTTGAGGGGTGTTAGGACAAGAACTTTGATGGAGAATACCATGTTGGGTGAGATAGTCTCCAAGAACAGAATTAAAATATTCAGTACCATTGTCAATTCGAAGAATTTTGATAGAGGTCTGGAACTGAGTTTGAATCATAGCATGAAAGTTTTTGAAGGTGGATGCAACATTGGACTTATCCTTTAAAAGGTATACCCAACACACCCTAGAATGATCATCAATAAAAGTAATAAACCAACGAGCATCGGAGATATTTTTCTCATGGGCTAGGCCCCATGTATCACTATAAATCAAGGTAAATGGAGAAGAATGATGATGAACTCTAGGAGGATAAGAAACACGAGGATGCTTTGCAAACTGACAAATATCACAAGAAAAAGAACTGGGCTTTTTATTGATAAATAAGTTTGAGAACAACTTCTAAAGATAAAAGAAATTTGGGTGTCCTAACCGACGATGCCACAACAAAACATCATTGTAATCATCAGACAAGGATAATGAGTGGTGCGCAAAATTTTTTGTTTCATTAGGACCCTTTTCAAAATAGTAACGCCTTTCTTCCTCTCTAGCATTGCCAATTTTCAGTCTCGAGTCCTGTTCCTGAAACACTAGCATGGACAGAGAAGTTCGCAACACAATTTAACTCAAATGTAAGTTTGCTAATAGAGATGAGGTTACAAGTAAGAGGGGGAACACGAAGGACTGAATTCAAAGTAATATGTTCAGAAAGTTTAATGGATCCCTTTCCAGCAATAGTAGAGAAGCTGTCTTCAGCTGTTCTTATTCGTGACAGTGGATATTAAGGAGTATAAGAACAAAACAAGGTTGCATTACCTGTCATATGATCAGAAGCCCCTGAATCATGAATCTAACGATACCTACGATTAACATGGAATGTCGTACCTTGTTGAGCAACATGACTAGTTGCTTCAGCAAATTGAGGCATCACCTTCTGAAATTGCTCAGACTCAGTCTTAGAGATGAAAACACCATCAGAATTAGGAGAGGCATGAAGCTCCTCACTCATATTATTAGAAGAGTCCATAAGTCGCCTCAAACTAGAAGAGGGAAGGCCGATGAGGTGAACGGAAAAAAAATCGTGCCACAAATGGACGCCGGTAGGTTGAAAAATGGTGTCTGGAGTCAATGGTGGCCTTGTTTTCACGATTGGAGGTGACTAGATAGTGTTTCTAGGAAAAGACAGAGAGAGATGACTTAAGGTTTTTTTTTTTTTTTTTTTTTTTAAATGGGCTTCAGAGTTGCACAATGATAACACGAAAACCTGCTCTTGATACCATATTGTAATATGAATCTTATTCATTCATTCAGATTGAAACCCAAATGGTTCATTATATACAACTAGTTCTAATACTCTAGAATATTCCACCACTTATTCTAATACTCTAGAATATTCTACAACTAATTTTAGTACTCTAGAATATTCTACATAATGTTTGTCATTTTCGGCCTGACATGAGCTTTTAGCCTCATGAATCACTTACATTCTTTGATCCTGCCACACTTCAACCGATTCCTTACTCCTCAGGCACGGCTAGGATTTCCAATACCTGGAACAATCCCAATTCCAATCCTGCTGCTCCATCTTTTAATCAACCCAGTGCTATGCATGAATCACTTACTTTCTTTGATCCTGCCACACTTCAACCGATTCCTTACTCCTCGAGCTTTGCCAGGACTTCCAATACCTGGAAGAATCCCAATTCCAAGCCTGCTGCTCCATCTTTTAATGAACCTAGTGCTATGCTTACCAATTCCTCCTTTCCTGGAAATGGTCACACTAGCTCCACTTGGATTCCAGACTCTGGTGCTAGTTTTCATGTTACTAGTGAATCACAAAACATTAAGCAGTTCACTCACTTTGATGGACCTGAACAGATTTTCATAGGTAATGGTGAAGGTTTGAGTATCTATGGTATTGGTTCCTCTTCTTTTGTGTCTCCTAATGATTTTCACGTCACATTTAAACTTCACAAGTTATTATATGTTCCTTGAATATCCAAAAATCTCAGGAGACCAATAGAGTTCTTCTTCAGGGAGTTGTTGGTGCTGATGGTCTTTATTCTTTTCAAAATCTCAAGATTCAAGACACCTCTCCTCTACTGTTATCTACTTCAACTTCAGATAATAGCTTATCTAGTATAGCTATTGTTGTCAATAAAAACTCTAATGCTGCTTCCAATTTTGTTGTTTCTTCTCCTACTATTGTCAGTCTTTGGCATGCTAGGTTAGGTAATCCGAATGGTCATGTAGTGAAGCTAGTCTTCACTAGTTGTAATATTTCTCAATCTAATAAAGTTCTTTCAGATTTTTGTTTCTCTTGCTGCATGGGAAAGTCTCATAGATTACCATCTCATAATTCTACTTCTGTTTATTCTCCCTTGGAGCTTATTTTCACAGATTTGTGGGGTCCCTCTCATTTAACTTCCTATGCTGGTTTTGAATACTATGTATCCTTTATTGATGTCTTCTCTAGATACACTTGGATATTCCCTATCAAATCTAAAGCTGAAACAATTTCAGTTTTTCAGGTTTTTAAATCTCTAGTTGAATTGCGACTCAATACTAAAATCAAAAGTATTCAATCTGATTTGGGAGGGGGGGTGAATAGAGACCTTTCTCTACTCTTCTAACCTCTTATGGTGTGGTTGAAAGAAAACAGACATATAGTTGACTTGGGACTCACATTGTTGCATCATGTATCTTTACCCTTACAGTTTTGGGACTATGCCTTTTCAATAAGGATCCTCATATTAAATTTCTTAAAACATTTGGTTGTGCCTGTTAGGCTTTACTGAAACCTTACCATGCAATCAAACTTAACTTTCGATCTGTTTTTGGGGTATTCCATCTCTCACAAAGGCTACAAATGTCTATCTTCAGCCGGCAGAATTTATATCTCCAAAGATGTTCTGTTTAATGAATTGAAGTTTCCTTATTCTTAATTATTTCCCTCCTCTTCTAATTCAGTCAAAAATCTTAATTCTTATTTTAGCCTTAATTATAATATGTCTCCACCATCTATGATGTCTACACCTCCACACTCCCAATTGTCTCCTTCTCACTCCTCTTCTGTACCTATTGTTCCTCCTGTTTTTTCTCCTATTCCCGTTAATTCCTCTAATGTTTCTCTCCCGATGTCTCATCCACCAACTTCTTCTGAGTCTACCTCTGTTCTTCCTCAATCTTCAGAGGCCATTGTTGCTACTGAATCCTCTGTCTGTTCCAGCACCTAACTCTATTCATGTTAACACATCCTACGCAAACAAGGTCCAAGTCTGGAATTCACAATCCTATACTACATCCTTCTTTGTTCCTTGTTCATTCTGAACCTAAGTCTGTGAAACAGGCCTTGAAAAATGCAGATTGGCTTGTTGCCATGCAACAAGAGTATGATGCTTTGCTGAAAAACAAAACTTGGGACTTAGTTTCATTACCTTCTAATACACAGGCCATTGGGTGTAAGTGGGTTTTCAGAGTAAAGGAAAATGCTGATGGTTCTATCAACAAGTTTTAGCCGAGGTTGGTAGCAAAGGGGTTTCATCAAGTTCATGGTTTTGACTTTCATGAAACTTTGTCTCCTATAGTTAAACCTGTGACCATTAGAATTGTTCTCACTCTTGCTCGGTCACTTTGGTGGAAGTTATTTCAGCTTGATGTGAATAATGTTTTTCTTAATGGGCTGCTTGAAGAATCTGTATTTATGACATAGCTTCCAGGTTTTGAAGTTGGAAACAAGTCCTTGGTCTGCAAGCTCAATAAAGCTCTCTATGGCTTGAAACAAGCTCCAAGGCAGTGGTTTGATAAACTGAAATGTACTCTACTTCAGTTTGGATTTGTGGGAAGCAAATGTGATTCTTCTCTTTTCATGTACAAGCATCAGGGGCATGTTGTCTATCTTTTAGTCTATGTGGATGATATCATTATCACCGGTAGTTCTACTTCTCTTATTCAGCAACTAACAACAAAACTGCACAGTGCTTTTTCTCTCAACAACTTGGTCATTTGGATTATTTTTTGGGCTTAGAGATCAAGTACCTACCCAATAATTCTACACTCATGACTCAAAGCAAATATATTCGTGATTTACTGCACAAATTCCACATGGCTGAAGCTCAATCTATTTCTTCTTTGATGGTACCTTAAGGGTACTTTGTTTCATGGGATATTGTTTCAAGCTGCTCTTATTACACAGCATTTGGTCCTTCGTGCATTCTGTGATGCAGACTGGGCGTCTAATGTAGATGACAGGCATTCTACCTTAGGGGCTGCTATCTTTCTTGGCCCAAACTTAATATCTTGGTGGTCTCGCAAGTAAAAGGTCACAGCCAGGTCAAGTATTGAAGCTGAGTATCACAGTTTTGCTCAAACTTCTACTGAATTAACTTGGATTCATGCTCTTCTAACAGAATTGCAAGTCCCACTCACTACTCTTGCTCTGTTCTGTGACAATTAGAGTGCTGTTTCCATTGCTCACAACACTGTGTTCCATAGTCGTACCAAACAAATGGAGATTGATGTCTTTGTTAGAGAAAAGATTCTGACCAAGCAACTTTCTGTTGTGCATATCCCAGCTCTGGATCAGTGGGCTGATGTGCTCACTAAACCTCTCTCGTTTGCAAGATTTGAAGTTCTTCTCAGGGGCAAACTCAGAGTGTCTCTGAAAACTTTTCCCCTTGAGTTTAAGGGGAGATATTAGAGTATATAATTATATGCAAAAAGTTTTGTAATAGGATCATAACGGCTGTTAGCTTTTGCTAACTGTACCCCTCTTTGTACAGCTGTTATTTCTGTTTTTTTTTTTTATCAGCAAAGATAATATGTGTATATATATATATATATATATATATATATATATATATATGAGAATGAATAACATAGTACAAGTAGTACCATTACAAAAAACACCAAAAGCCCCAAACAGACCTATGGCAGCCTAATACATGAAAATACATGGATTAAGATGCCAAAAGTCAGGGTGGAATTTGAGTTACCCCAAAAAACAGGGGAATCTAAGTAGTATACCCCCCCCCCCTCTAATAACAAAAGCCTCTCTCAAGTTACTAGACCAAAAATGGAAGGATTTGTCGAATCCAAGCTCCCCATTTTTAATCCAAGACCAGCAAGAGAACAATGCAGCTTCCATCACTTTAGCAGGATTGAAGCTTTCATTGTGGAAGACAATTCTGTTTCGATGCCTCCAAATATTCCAAGTCAAAGCCAGCCACCATAATGACCATCTATGGGAAGTGAGCCCTATTTTCTGGAAGAATCCAAATTGTGTGTAATGTTGTCTCGGAATATCAGAGAAGGCACCCAAGATATTTGCCCACGTCATAGATTCCCACCAAAGCACCTTGATTCGGTGGCAGCCGAAAAATAAGTGTGCCCCCTCCTCCTCGCTGTTCCCACAGAACGGGCATAGGGTGTCATTGAGATCTATGCTTCTCCTTTGTAAATTCATCTTCGTGGGAAGCCTATCCTTAAGCAGTCTCCAAGCAAAGCAATGAACTTTGCTGGGAGCTTTGACTTTCCACATGTCTTTGAAAGTTTCATCCTGCTCCACTTCTACCCCAGCCCATTTGATATACCTATATGCACTGTTATTTCTGTTAGCTGTTAGGTTCTGTTACAGTTAGTTTAGAGGTCTATAAATATCTCCTTTGTAACTAAATCAATTAAACTTTTAATTCAGAAATAATATCTCAGATTTCTCTAGTTTTTTCTCTTTTGTTCTTCTCAATTCATCTAATAGAGGGAGGCACCTTTTGCCCACATCACTAATCCACCACCGTCTGCCATAATTGATAGTTAACCGTGACTACCAACAGCCCCTGGTCACCAGAATCCCACCAACCTCTGCTTCATCAGAAGTTCACAATAGCGGATGACTGATCACTGGAATCCAGCCACTCCCCACCTCTTTTAGCAGTCAGAGTCGGTCCTCAGAATGTTTTTGTCAACCAAACTTTGCAATCATTATTCCCAGTAATATCATTCCCAAGATCCCCCAGGAATATTTATTTTAAAAATCTGAACAAAATTATGCATCAATTGTGGATATAACTCACCTGGCTTGTTCGAAATGTTAATTTCTTGTCAATAGGTTCACACATGACATTTGGTTCAAACTTAATTTCCTGCAAAAACAAAAAGGCTCGGTCAATTCACTAATTGCATCACTTAAAGTCTAAGATCAGAACAAGAATAGTAAGCATGAAAATGATACAGGGCTCATATGGCACAGAAGGAAATTTTTTTTTTAAAAAAAAAAACATAAGATACAACACAGTTATAATGTTTTGCTTATATATATTAAAAAAAGTCAAATGCATCATATAAAACTAATCTGAAATTAAATTTAAAAAACTATAGACATAGGTTCTATCATTTAAACTGTGGTATTCCAATCGATCTTGATAAAAGAAATGAAAAATAAATAAGATAAAAATTATAAATGTAATTAAAAAAAGTATATGAAGTATTCATGCAGTATCCTATATTGATAAGAATCTGACAAGGTTACAAAAAACACGGTGCTATCATTTAAATTTTCAGTCCTGTAAGTGTATGAGTGGTTAACTCCAACTCTGTTAGTTACTCTACTTAGTTACCCTTAGTTAATACAGCTGTACAACAGCTGTCAGTACAGCTGTCAGTTAGTTAGAGTCTGTGTGTCTGTATATTAGATTGTAAACAGAGACTCTAACGCATACAAAAATCCTCTTTCTTCTCTTCTACCTTTTCTAAATGTCCTTAAGGTCCTGTGCCTTTTTGAAAGGATTTATGCAGGAACCCATTAATTGCGGTGGTATTCTAATCAATATTTGTAAAAGAATTAAAAATAAATAAATAAATGAGTTAAAGAAAAAGAGGGAATATGATTTTATGAATTGTATACCTTACTTGAGCAAAGAATACACATATATAATACATATGGGCCCTCTACAATAAAGACAAACTAACTACTACCTAACAACTACCAGCTAACTACATTAAATACATTCTAACACTCCCCCTCAAGCTGGTGCATATATATCATGGGCACCGAGCTTGTTACAAATATAGTTAAGCCGGGGGCCTCTAAGGGCCTTTGTGAGAATGTCTGCTAGTTGATCATTGGAGTTTACAAATGCTGTCTCAATTTGACCAGCTTGAATCTTTTCTCTAATAAAATGACAATCAATTTCAATATGTTTGGTCCTCTCATGAAAGACTGGGTTTGAAGATATATGTAATGCAACCAGATGAGTTTCATAGGCCGCTGCTCACAAAGGTGTAGTTCCTCAATCAATTGTCGCAACCAGATGAGCTCACATGTTGCAGTCCCCATGGCACGATATTTTGCCTCTGCACTAGACCTGGCCACCACAGTTTGATTCTTACTTTTCCTAGATATCAAATTTCCTCCAAAGAAAATGCAGTATCTTGAAGTGGAGCGTCTATCTAAGGGAGAACCTGCCCAATCAGCATCTGAATACCCGCACACTTCAGAATGTCCTCTATCTTTGTATAATAAGCATTTTCCCGGTCGCCTTTGATATATCGGATAATCCTTATAACGGCATCCCAATGTGAACTGCAAGGAGAATCAAGGAATTGGCTTGCCACACTAACTGCAAAGGAAATATCTGGTCTTGTCAGAGTGAGATAGTTCAATTTCCCAACAAGTCTACAATACCTGCCAAGATCGGATAGGGGCTCCCCCTGTCTAGGTAAAAGTTTAAGATTAGGATCTATATGAGTATCAATTGATTTACACCCCAACATACCAGTTTCTTCTACGATATCTAAAGCATACTTCCTTTGGCAGATGGAAATGCCTTGTCGGGATTTTGCTACCTCAATCCCTAGAAAATAGCGAAGTTTGCCAAGATCTTTAGTTTGGAACTGGCTGAACAGAAATAGCTTCAATTGGTCAATCCCAACATGGTCACTGCCTGTAATAATGATATCATCAACATAGACTAAAAGATAAATGCATTGACCAGTAAAACTATGCCTGTAGAAGACAGAATGATCGGCCTCACTACGGATCAGCCCAAAAGCCTGAATTGCAGAACTAAAGCGACTAAACCAAGTCCGAGGAGACTGCTACCCATATAAAGATTTGCGGCATTGCACACTTTCCCAGACTCCGCCTGAGCAACGAACCCGGGAGGTTGCTCCATGTAGACTTCCTATTGCAGATCTCCATGTAGGAAAGCATTTTTAATATCAAGTTGAAGAAGTGGCCAGTGGCGAATGGAAGCAAGGGCAAGAAATAAGCGAACGGAGGCCACCTTAGCAATAGGAGAAAAAGTATCTCCATAGTCAAGTCTCTACCTTTTCCAAAGGTAGAGACTTAGCTAGGCCAGCAATAACAAGGTTTGCTACATCATATTTGACAATGCAATCAGTTTTGAAACAAAAGACTGCATTTCGATCTATGTTTACATCTGAAAAATGGGTTAATAGTGTTTATTCCTCTAGGCCTGAAGCCAAATTTGCAGAAAATGTTGTTTTGGCTGATAAAAGGTTTTGGAAATCAATACATTATTGCTTGAAAATTGTGTCTCCTCTTGTGAAAGTTCTCAGACTTGTGGATGGTGATTCAAAACCTGCAATGGGATACATTTATGAGGCTATGGATAGAGCAAAGGAAGAAATAGCAAAGAGTTTTAATCATGAGGAAA